>CAXKVX010001299.1:0-304104 GCA_964058865.1 Eleocharis quinqueflora
GTGTATCTCTCTCATGCAAAAAAAAAAGTTTACGAGATAATATTTTCCCTTGTTTGTTGGGTATAAGCCTGGTTAGTTTAAGAGCCTAACAATCATAAATAGGCCCAATTATACACTTATTTAAAAGTTAATCTCTTCGGCAATTATTACAGCGTTATTACAAATGTTCTTTTTAATTCATTATTCATAAACTTACAACACACCCACAAACAAATAAAAAAATAAACTTGAACTCTCCTAAAAAGTTGTACCCACCGGAGCTTGAATCTCAAACCTCTTTCATAGAGAATTTGTGCCTTACCACTACACTAAGACATGACTCGGCCCCTATTAATTACAAATGTTATTTCCGTTAGTTGGTCATACTGGTTTTAATTCAATATAAATTCTCAAAATTTAGATCATCTACCGCATAACACACGCACACTATACCGAGATTCGTGTCTACAAGACTTAACCCCTCTTTTGATTTATCGTGGCCGAATGATCAGTACAACATAGAAAATCTGGACAATCCTCTCTATACAACTCGACAGAGATCTGGATCCATATTGTCATGTAAGGATTTGACAATACATGTGTGGGTTCGACCCTGTCCTGGAAAACTGAGGTCGTCACTCATCCCGACCCGATCCAACCCGATCCAACCCGATCCGAGGGCAAATTCATGCGGATCCGTCCAAAAAAATCGAGGGCCTAAGACGGGTAGCGGCCATCCTTGTTGGAAAAAATCGGTGTTAAATCCGGCCCGACCCATCTAACCCGCCATAATCCATTTTAAAACCTTCATTAATCCTTCTTTAATCCGTCATTAATCCGTGAAATAGAATAAAGCAAATAAATTAAAAATAGTTCAAAAAAACAATCGATAGTTTTATATTATTTTTAATTGTTTCTGATATTTCAAAAAAAAGACGGTAATTTAACCTCTTGAAAAAGTTTAAATAATTACTCCATTTTATGTTTTTTATTTCTTATTTTCGTTTTTTTTATTTTCGGCATTTTATTTTGATTTTTTGGAGTTTTTGAAAAATTTCAAAATTAAAAAAAATCGGCCAACCCAACACGAACTGCCGCTCCGCTAATTCATGGGCATTTGATGAATTGCAGCCGGCCTAATAATTTTTACCCATTGACCCGGATGGGTTTGAACCAACCCGGCCCGATCCGACCCGACTCGACCCGTTCTCAAAAATTTGTATAGTTTTAATATTAATTAAAAATAGGGTCTAACTAACAGTCTCCTAGTCTCAGCCCTCCACTTTCGTCCCCCAAACTAACTTTGCCAAAAATAGAAAGTCATAGAGTCAAAAGCAGATAAAAAATGAAAGTCAAACAGTCAAACGCGAATAAAAATGGAAAGCGCATTTTTCTAATGTTTCCACCCAACACACTATCATGAACATTTTACCATAATGCATGTGGTGCAGATTAAATAAAAATAGGTGTTTAGACTAAATAAAGGAGGTGTTTAGACTAGTTGTTTCAAGTCTATTTTTGCACTGTTTCAAGTCTGTTTTGCCCAAAATGCGTGAGGTGCACACTAAATAAAATATGTGTTCTAACTAAATAAAAAAGTTGTTCGGACTAATTGAAAGATGTGTTCATACTAGTTGTTTCTAGTTTGTTTTTCCATTATTTTAAGTCTATTTTGCACAAAATGCATGAGTGCAGACTAATTAAAATAGATGTTCAGACTAAATATAACAGGTGTTCATACTAGTTGTTTGAAATATGTTTTCGCACTGTTTCAAGCATATCTTTTTTATAAAATTTGAGCAAAAAATGTGCATTAAAACTATAAATGTGATTTGGAGACTTTAAATGTTTGGGATCAAAATATCGTTGTTATGGGCTTATAGCCCGGTAAAATATGTGCGTCGTGTCTTGACGTTTCTGAAAAGTGCTCATACTCGTGAATTGAAGTTACAAGTCAAAAGTTACGTCTATTTGAAGATCAAACGTTCTTTTGGGCTTGTTTTTTTTTTTGTCAAAAATAACATTTAAAACGATTACATTGTGTTGTAATGTGTTGTTATGGTCATACTAACTCTTCTGATTGGCATACTAAACTCTTAGGTGGTCATACTTGTTGGTGCAATTTCAATTTTGATAGAGCCAAAAACCAAAATCCTAAATTAAACAAGCAATTGCAAATAGAAACTTCGTGTAAGAAATAAGATTAAATTAAATAGAGCAAAATCGTTACATACTTTCCATCCCAACGGTCTTCCTTGTATTCTTCTCTTGATAATGAGTTATTGAAGATGGTTGAGCAGCACAACGGCACACTAGCGGATCCTTCCATGCAATTTCCGGTGCCAACTTTTCTTTAAGGTCACGAGTGAACCGAGAAGTAATTTTCTGTAATGGAGAAGAAAATAGAGGCCCATGCAAAACACATGTGCCCTAAAATAGATACTGGTAATGCTTGAAGACTCGTGATCTTAATAGTGAAAACGTCTCTTATAAATATACCATAATTAATAGCAAATATTCTTTGAAATATTTGATACTAAATTATCTCCAATTCTTTTCCCAAATTATCATATTTACTGTTGTAAACAAGTCAGGAAACAATCAAAAGATATACTAATTTTAATATTCGTTCAAATATATTTGATATCCTTTTAAATAAATCAATTTGAAAAATGATCAAATAATATATATATATATATATGAGCATGGCTAAAATAATATGCATAGTACACCACATTTTGTACTATGCATATAGATATAGGTCATTAAATTGAGATTTAAGTTGCTCAATAAATTCTTTATATGAAAATATTGTAGGAAATTAAATTTCGTGATTTTGGAGCTTTCTAGCTATTTTTTAAATATTTTTTAAAAACAGTCCAGATTTAATACTACAAAAGTGTCATTTCTGGGCTGTTTTTAAAAAATATTTAAAAAATAGCAAGAGAGCTCTAAAAATCACGAAATTTTATTTCCTACAATTTTGTTATGAAGAATTTATTGAGAAACTTAAATATCAATTTAATGACCAAATTAAATACAAATGGACGCATAGTACGTTATGTGGTGTACTATGCATATTATTTTAGCCATGCTCTATATATATATATATATATATATATATATATATACTAAAGTCTGTTGAGTACGTTTTGTCTGGTATATTGCCCAAATCAATTGATTAGGCGCAAACAATAATCTTGACATTTTAACACTAGCATTAGTTGAATTAATCATAATCTGTCCGTCAATACTTATAATTAATTCACATTTAATTATATACGTATTTGTACTCAAAATCTTACTGAAATATGTATTATGCTCGTGTATCAATTAATCACATTTATGACATCTATATTACTCCTCGTAATATTAGTGACAATATGTGATATAGTAATCATGTAACACGTAGTCTATAACTTTATTTATTGGATTGACGTCTCAATTCCAACAATCTCTCACACGAACAAGTGTGATCCTTTTCATTACATATATATGTGAATCTGTAGATTACTTAACATTTATGTCTTTTCTTTCGTATATCTCAAACAATTCGGTCCACCTACCAACAAAGAACTTAAGCGTGTTCACCATATTTACTTCGTGGCTATCTCGACTTAAATCACAGTGTCAAATATAGCTGAATGACATGAATTAGACTCTGGACATATAGTTCGGAAATTACATGTTATATATGCCTATTTCAAATTAGTCACATTTATTCTTTAGTTTAGTGAGGTCAAAACTTTAAGGAGAGAAAGTAATGAGATTTAAAATGTAATTTGCATATATCATAACTTGTTGCAAATTACATAAAACATCTATTTCTCCAAAATCATACTCCCACATTTTCCACAAACTCGGTGGATATGAAATATGTACCTTTATATATTCCATCTTTAACTTATTGTTCTGCATTCTCTTTTATTCAGCTAGAAAGTTATAAAATTACTTTAGCCTTATTAAGTTTCTAGCATTATCAAGCATGGCTTATTTATTGTCGCAACTTAACTTGAATGATCTCTATATTGAGTTTATTCCATGCAGGAAAATAACAATAGCTAAAATATCTTTTCTTACATGGTTATGCCCGAAAAAATATGTTTTTTTTTTTGCGTAATTTTTTTTTCAGATTCGAAAATAACTTACCACTGTGTCATCTGCGGTCCGTAATGGTGTTATTGTGGTCGGCATAAGCATCAGTTCATGATTTTGTGCAATTATTTTGCACAATAATTCTTGTCGATTCAAATTTTGTTCTGTTTTGGGACAACTCATTTGAGAAATTTCCTGTTTCGAATTTTAGGACCTAAACTGTTGCATATCTTTCCAAATCTCAACTTTATTTGTCTAAATAATTTTTTTAAACATTGAAAAATTAAAATTTGAATAATATCTATCCCAATTCGCATAAAAGGCGAGTAATTTGATAAATTTCAAAATTTTTATTCAAGAATATTTAAATAATCAAATAACAAATACAAAAAAGCACAAAAACCTTTTTCAAACAATTTAAAATTAGATATATTTACAAAAAATAAATAATATCTTACAATAATGCAACAAAGATGGTTCTGATGCCACTTGATGGTGCAATTCAAGAATTAGGATTGAGCAAAAAATACCGAAATCCTAATCTATACAATTGCAATTCAAATTCAAATTTTGTGCAATTATTTAAGACAATTAATTAGAGCGAAAACATTATTTACTTTTGATCCCAACGGTTTCTCTTATTTTCTTCTCTTGATTAAGAAGTTGTTGGAGATGATTGAGCAACACAACGTACGCTAGCGGATCCTTCCAACAATCTTTCTTTTTATTTATAATTTATTTATTATATTTCTAATAATAAAAAAATCGGTGCTTATTAATTTAATTTCTTTTATCTTTTTTTCCTCTCTTTTTTGCCAAGATTGGCACAACATTTACAACAGAGATAAATAAATGGTGTATTGGTGTGTATTAAATGGAGATGTGACTGCTCTTAAATTCTTAATAGATACCATCAACGTCCCTTCCTGTTTGCTTGTCATGTTTCTGACTTTGTCTCTTTAGTAGACTTATTTCCTCTCATTGCACTTGCACCTATCTATTACATCATCACCATGAATGTTCCTCTTAAATTTCCTGCAAATTGATGTAGAATCTCTTTCTTTTCTCTTTCTTTCCTTTTCTTTTTCTTTTTTGAAAAAAACAAATTGCAATGCAATATAATATAATATAATATATTTCTTGAAATAGCGGCCACCCATGGTTTAGCTTGATGGAGTTGATTATGAATACGATGTTCAAATTCAAACAAATTTTGTACATTGCATTGTTAATTATAGAAATTATAATACATAGATGTCTTCTAGTTCATGCCCAGCAGATTGAAATTATAATAATTCCTCATTAATGTAAATAATGCGCTGATCCGCTCTCATTACCGCTAATTGTTTTTACTTTCCTAACATCTTTTTTCTTGTTTTGAGAAACTAGAATATAATATAGAAGGCGATAATAATTAGAGAATATATTTTTTATCACTGAAATCCGACTGCCAACAATTTCATGAGTCCGAATTTGGTGCTCGTAAAAACCGTGCTTGTTTCTCTGCTTGTCTCGATCCGACCGTCCAACCGTCACAAACGGCTGTGATTTGATTCAGTGAGCAGATGCTTTGACCGTTAGATGAGTTTTGAACGATTCAGATCGAAACAAGCAGAAAAACAAGCAAAAATTTACGAGCAGCAGATCCCGTCCCCAATTTCATGTGCAATTACTGCGATATGTAAAATCATCTGCTTTCCAAAAAATAAGGTGTCATGATGAACGTGGAACAAAAGTCTGCGCAAATAAGATGACATTTTCACAGAGTTGGGCTTTAATGCCGGTTAAAAAAGCATATTTAATATATCTTTAATAGCGGTTGTACATCGGGTTTTAAAGGGGCTACTTTGAGAGAGAGATTTTTTCAATTTTATTTTCTGTTTTGTTTGTAGGTGTGTTGTAAGTCTACGGACAATTAATAAAAAGAGAGGCCAGTAAATGTATATAACAACCGTTATTAAAGACGGAGGCTTTAATATCAGTTGTTACTAACAACTCGGTATAAAAGCACTACTATAAAATAAAGATTTAGTAGCGGACTTACATGATCTTTTATAGCGGTTTTTGGGAGGTGTTGTTGTTAGGGGTACCAAAAATTTATAACATCCGCTATTGAAAGTCAACCTATTATAGCAGATTTTAACTATGATCCGCTATTAAAGATGATATATTATAGCGGATTTTACCAAACCTATGTTATTGAAGACTATCCTATTATAGCGACCCATTGAGGAAAACCGCTATAATAGATGATATAATAACGGCCTTTAATATAACTCCAGTGTAATTGATGTTAAAAATTAAAAAAAGGTGAATTGCAGGCGTCTTTTGTGTCTCGAGATCCGAATTTCTAATCCATTTCATCTTTTAATTAATTTTATGCTTCTGCATGCACATTTTCCAAATTCACCTTTGAAAATTTCATTAATTAAATGTTCCATTAATTAATTTACACGAACAAAAACTTAATAGAAGGATGCCAAAGAACAGAAAGAAATTAATTTGACGGTAAAAGAAAAAAATGGAAGGGATGCTTAGCATCCGATCAAAAATTGAATTTTGTTTTTTTTTTAAATGACCTAACATTATATAATTTTTTCTAAAATGACCAATTATTAAAATGATCTAAGATCTTAGAATTTCGTCTAAAAATGACCTACAATATTATTTTCATGGCAAAGAGATTAGCTCCTCATGACAGAGAGATATCCCACCTCCCATGTATCAGCTGTGGGAAGCAAGAAAATGAAATGAAGTAGTGGAATATATATATATATATATATATATATATATATATATATATATATATAGCATGGCTAAAATAATATGCATAGTACACTCCATTTTGTACTATGCATATAGATATAGGTCATTAAATTGAGATTTAAGTAGCTCAATAAATTCTTCATATGAAAATATTGTAGGAAATCAAATTTCGTAATTTTTAGAGCTTTCTAGCTATTTTTAAATATTTTTTAAAAACAGTCCAGATTTAATACTACAAAAGTGTCATTTATGGGCTGTTTTTAAAAAATAGCAAGAAAGCTCTAAAATCACGAAATTTTATTTCCTACAAGATTTTGATATGAAGAATTTATTGAGAAACTTAAATATCAATTTAATGACCAAATTAAATACAAATGGGCGCATAGTACGTTATGTGGTGTACTATGCATATTATTTTAGCCATGCTCATATATATATATATATATATATATATATATATATATATATATATATATCGATTTAAGGTAGATGTGAAATGAATGACATAGAGTATTTTCTAACCGTTAGATTTACTGCAATGAACATTCCGTATTTACAAAAATAAAGATTCGTGGGACATAAATCGTGAAATTCTATTGGTCGAAACTTTTAATAGCGGACGTAACATCAGATCCGATATAAAAAAAATTAATAGTGGATCCAGCAAACAATCCACTATTAAAGATTTAAAAGCGAAAGCATCTTAGGGTCCGCTATTAAAAATAGGTTTTTATAGCAAATGCCTTTATACGTTTGCTATTAAAGATTTTCTTGCACATTTTATAGCTGAGTTTTCTTACATTATGTTATTAAAGATGCAAACTTATTTTCTAAAGTGTCACTAGACAGTTTTTATAGCGGAAGTTTTGTACATCCGCTATAAAATGGGGCTATAATACAACCATTATGTTGTAGTGAAGATACTCATTAACTTATAACGATTCATGCGAAACAATCGCAATAAAGGACACTCTTTTATGTCGGCTCTTAACAAGAAACCACTATAAAAAGACTCTTTTATACTAGTTTTCTTTAAAGAATCGATATTAAAGGTAAAAGAAAAGAAAGGTGAAATGTAAACCAGCTAGCTACGTAGACATGCCTGATTTGCACATGATTCGAATTTATGTACTGATCAATTCAAGCATAAATATAAAATAAAGGATTACAAAACATTCTCTTGACGTGATTTTCTCTCTTGTCAATTCAAATATCAATTTTAGTATCAATTAAATATAAAATATAGTTTCAGAATTTGCCAAGACATATACCAGACAGAGAAAACCTGATGGAGGAGATGATGTGTGTGGATCTCTGAGAAGATGAAGTACTAACAGGATCTTCGTTTGGAAGCATCTTGTATCTTGAATAGAGTTCTTGTGATATTGATGTGAATAGTTTTGGTTGTTATTTTATTGTAATTGGTTTTTGATACAATTATGTTGTCTGGTTGTGGTTCTTGTGTTGGTTTGCTACTGCGGTAAGTTTATATTGCTTTTGTGAAGGTATTAGGTAGAGTAAGGTTTGCAAAGTTACTTTTAGTTCTTTGTGTTGTGGTACCAAGTGTTGGTACAAAAGCTCTGAAGCTTAAGATAGACATATGATCTGTATTAGAATTTTATTTCAATGAAATAGATGGGTCCCCTCACTCTTTATCCAAAAAAAATATAAAATAAAATATCAATTCAAGTATCAATCTCCAGCTCATTTGTAATCTTGACATGATTTCCTCTCTTGTCTTGCAAGGGTGAGAAGAGTGTTCCTTAGCTTTGCTTCTTCACAATAAATGGCTTATATCTAAAGCTCTTAGCCGTACTCTTCAAGAACTCCTTGGGGCTACTCTCTCCATTACTCAATCTCTGAACATACCACAACAAAATTATTTAAAAAAACATCAAAATTACAACCACGTAATGTCGAAATGACGAAGCTCTCTATCGCCGGCACTGAGAGGAGAAGGAGAAGAGGGAAGGATTTGAGAGTTTTGAGAAGGAGAAGAGAGGGGTGACATCTACTTAGGAAAATTGAGGATTTTGGAAAGGAGAAGAGAGAGATTATGTGACTTATATATAACAAATTTATTTTTATTTTTTGTCTTTTATACCTGTCGTTACTAAACAACAATTATTAAAAGTCTTTAATACCAATTCTTACTAAATACCAACTATTAAAAGTCTTTTATACTGACTTTTTCCAAGAAACTTCCATTAAAGAATGTCCTTGTATAGCTGTTTTTTAAACATAGTATTAAAACCCTGACTTACTTTTTCACATCCACCTAGCATATTTTATAATCTTTTTTGTAACACTCAGTATAAAATAATGAGTGAATCTATTATCCTCCTGGTTTGTGTCCCCTTCTCACGTCCCCCCACTATGTTATATAAAGAAATTCGAATTCTTTTCTGATTCTTTTTCTTTCGCTTTGTCTTCGCTCTTGATCAGAGGTCGATCCTCTCTCCTCCGATGAGTCCTCACGTCATCTCCAGTTCCTTCATGATTCCTCACGCCATCAGACGACGATCCTCTCTCCTCCGACGAGTCCTCACGCCATCTCCAGTTCCTCAGACTTCGATCCTCTCTCCTCTGACGAAACCTCACGTCGATCCTCTCTCCTCCGACGAATCCATAACTCTGGTACCATGTGATGCTGAAGCGATCGAAGAAGAAGAACAGTTCGAAGCCTTTGACACTCATTGTCACCAATCAAACATGCCTTTGGTCAGCTGATCGAGCATTGCCTCTTCCGTGTTTCACTGATTCTTCTTCTAATTCTTTGCCATCGTTGACGTATGATAGATTCGTCGCTTCGTCATTTGGCTTTGGGCATGGACTTATCAGATCTATAATCGGTGAGATATTTTTTTGTAATTTTTATTGATCTTCGTTGCTCGAATTTGTAATTCTAGGAGATCTGATTAGAGATATCGTTCTCTTCTCGTGAGCTTGAGCCCTTATAGAACTATGTCGATCAGCTCGTTCCAAGAAGAAGTTTGTTGATCTTGTTGATTTGTATGTAAATGATGTTTTAGGTACTACTCACAGGACTAATACATCCACCAAAGGAGTCACCAAGTACCTCAAGCATGTTGTTGCTGGTATTTTTTTATGCATAAGGTCCTTACTACTATTATTTTTGCTTTGACAGTACAAGGGTGTAATGGTGCAGTCTTTAAATTAGAACAAATAAGGCTCTATATTGACAATCAAGTCTTTATATTACATCAGACAAATCTTTACATTTAAAAAAGCAGCAAAACTATTGCAAAATTAGAACATGTAAGTATTTATATTATGACAAACAAGTCTCTATATTTCAACAGCCAAGTCTTTATATTTTATAAATGCAGCAAAACTACAACAAAATTGGAGCATTCAAGTCTCTATTTGTTAGTAGGTTATATTTGGATTAATCATACTTGTCTCATGATCAATTTGAAGTTGTCTTTTAGGAATCAACCTATTTAACTTACAACTCTCAAGTCTTTATATTACAGCTCATAGTTTTTATATTACAGCTCCCAAGTCTTTTATTTTACAACTCTGAAGTATTCATAATACAACAAGCAAACTTTTTAGTTGTTAGTAGTTTGTAGTTAGATTATAAAAACTCGTCTGAGGATGAACTTGGCTGTTAGGAACAAACTTGTGTATATTACAAATACTTAAGTCTTTATATTACAATACCGAAGTCCTTATATTGCAACTTCCAAGTCTTTACACTACGGTAAGAAACCATTTTTGTTTTTAGTAGTTTATATTTGGATTAATCACATGTGTCTAACGATCAACTTGAATTTGTCTGTTAAGAATCAACTTGTATATATTACAAATCCATATTCTTTATATTACAATGTCGATGTCTTTATATTAGAATTCTCAAGTCTTTATAATATGGAAATCAAACTACTAACTACAATGTTACGATAAATGCAGCAAAAATTGCAATCAAAGTGCAAAAAAATTGCAATAAAAATGCAGGAAAATGCAACAAAACTGCAGCAAAATGCACCAAAAATGCAATACAATTGCTATACAATTTACTACTCTCAAGTCTTTATATTACTTCACCAAGTCTTTATATTAAAATGACGAAGACTTTATTACAAAAGCTGCACTAGCAATATCATAACTTTCGTAATAATTAATGGCAGAATGACATTTTTGGGCGAAATTAATGGTCGGTAAAGATAGCGTCATTAAAAGTGAAGCATTAATGGCTGGTAAAGATAGCTTCGATCGTTAATTGGGCGAAGGCATAATTATTGGGGTGGTTATTAATTGCGCACAGCGCAACATTAATGGCACGAAGCGGATCATTAATGGCGCGGAGGGAAGTATTGATGGCGGAGCGGAGCAGAGAATTAAATGCGCGGAGCGCAATTAATGGCTCAAACTCAGTAATTGGTTAGTTAATTATTGAGTTAATTAGAGAGACATGTAAGGGGAACAAATAAGTGAAGACTGTTAGCAGCTTCCTAAAATAAATTACATAATTTTGAATATGCCACTAACGTCTTTTAATACTCTATGTCTTAAACAACGGGTATAAAATAGAAATGCTAAAGGTCCTATCTATTGTAGTGTAAATTGAGTTGTTGCATGATACGATTTGTAATTGATAAAATAGTGACTTCTTTTTCTTGTTCGACAAATGCATGAATATGTACAGTGTATTCTCTTTCATTTTACTATTTTATCGCGGACGGTTACATGAATGAATAAGTTTATTGTATTATTTTTTTATTTTCATGTTTCATAGTCGTTTCATATATGAATTTATTTATTTTTTGGATAAAAATGAGGGCCATTTTCTCATTATATATGAATTTATATACGGCTAACTTAATTGTTATGAGAGTTTTAACTATTTCCTTATAATGTACGAAAGAAAAAAAAAATATAAATTTCACTTCATCAAAATCTTCAAAGGATTGATAGCCTTAGCATAACGGTAAAATTATCGTCTTGTGACCAAGAAATTATTAGTTGAAGTTGTGGAAATAATTTTTTTACAGAAACGCAGGAAAATGCTACGTACAAAATCCTCAAAATAGTCTGACTCTTTTTCGGATCCAACGCAAGCGGAAGATACATGCACCAAACTTCCCTTTTTTCACTTCATCATATCCCACCTCTAAAATTTACATTTACATATTTTAGTTGTCATTGTTTGATTTTTTTTTGCAATATTTTAGGTATGCGAAATTAATATAAAAGTGGAGAATTATTGTCAACTTTATCGTTAAACTGGCATATTACTGTATGCGAGTCGTATGAAACATTGTTCCTATTTAAAGAGACAGCATTTTATTTTATTTTTCTGACTAAATTCTTAGAGAATAATTTAAAAAGAAATAATTTCAGTATCCACGCTCGCGTATCTCTTATTCGTATCCCGCATAAGACAAAATATTTCTATTTTTGCATTTCAAATCTTCACTTCCGTCTCTCACTCTCCTTCCTCTTTTGTCTTATTTTTATTATGTCTTCTTCATTTTTTGAATTTATTTCTTTCTCTTTCAACTGCATATTTATTCTTCTTTTTTCTTTCTTTTATCGATGAAAACATTAAAAAACATCGCGAAATCAATGATTTGCATCGATGAGTTGGTGTAAAACATTGATGAAATGCTCCTTTACATCAATTAATAGATGAAATTCAATGATGAATGTCAGATTTGCATTAATGAATCGATGAAAATATTGAAAAACATCGATGAGTTGGTGAAACATCGATGCATCGATGCAAAGCAACACATCGATGAAATGTTGCTTTGCATCGATGAATCGATGAAAATCGTCGATGAATGACATGTTTGCATCGTTGCATCGATGAAAACCATCGATGATTGAGTGGAAAACATCAATGAATCGATGAAACATTGAAAACATCAATGATATGATGAAAACATCGATGAGTGGGTGGAAAACATCGACGAATCGATGAAAATATTGAAAAACATCGCTAGTATTACCACCTGAGAGGTTAGTATGACCACCAGAAGAGTTAGTACTACCATATGAGATGTTAGTATGACCACTAGAGGAGTTAGTATGACTATTTCAGATGATAGTATGAGCATCAAAGGAATTAATATAACCACCTGAGATATTAGTATAACCATCCGAGAAGTTAGTATTAGCACATTCTTATATAGTGCAGATTAGACTTGAAAAAGTGAAAATCATCGATGAATCCATGAAAACATTAAAAAACATCGATGAATCGATGAAATGTTGCTTTGCATCAATGAATCGGTGAAATGTTGCTTTGCATCAATGAATCGATGAAATGTTACTTTACATCGACGAATCAATGAAAACCTGTTTTATTTAGTTTGAACACCTATTTATTTAGTCCGAACACCTCTTTTATTTAGTCTATGTCTCATTTCTGAAACGTCGATCAAATGCTGCTTTGCATCAATGAATCAATGAAAACTATCGATGAATGTCAAGTTTGCATCAATCAAATCGATGAAAACATTGTAAAACATCGATGAGTTGGTGAAAAACATCGATGAATCGATGAACGACATGTCTGCATCGACGAATCGATGAAAATCGTCGATGAATTGATGAAAACCTATTTTATTTAGTCTGAACACCTCTTATATTTAGTCCGTGCCTCATTTCTGAAACATCGATAAAATGCTGCTTTGCATCAATGAAAATCATCGATGAATGTTAGGTTTGCATCGATGAATCAATGAAAACATTGAAAAACATCGATGAGTTGGTGAAAATATCGATGAATCGATGAAATATTGCTTTGCATCGATGAATCGATGAATCGATGAAAATCATCAATGAACGACAGGTTTGCATCGATTCATCGATTAAAATCGTCGATGAATCGATGAAAACATTTAAAAAAATTGAGGAGTTGGTGAAAAACATTGATGAATCGATGAAATGCTGCTTTGCTTTACCTTTTTTTGCTTAAATTTTTTTATTTTTTTCCAGCACACATATATAGTCTGAATACGTATTTTATTTAGTATGAATACTTATTTTATTTAGTCTGAACACCTCTTTTATTTCGTATGTGCCTCATTTCTGTGCAAAACAAACTTGATACAACTAGTATGAACACTTGCTTTATTTAGTCTTAACACATGCTTTAGTTAGTATGACACCTATTTTATTTAGTATGCATAGAGGTGGCAGAACTCGACCCAACCCGACAAACCCGCCCGATCCGGAGTAGCCCGATATGACCCGACAATATGACCCGAAACCCGAAAAGACCCGACAGCAGATGACCCGATACCCGACCCAACCTGATTTGATATGACCCGAAACCCGAAAAGACCCGATAGTAGATGACACGATACCCGACCCGACTTGATTTGATATGACTCGAAACCCGAAAAGACCCGAGATCAGATGACCCGGTACCCGACCCGACCCGACCCGGACCGACATGACCCGAAATTCGAAATGACTCGAGGTAACATTACCCGCCGACCCGACATGACCCGTAATCTGAGATAACCCAACTTGACCCGAACACAACAGATCAGAGACCCGAGATCAACTTAACAAACCAGAATAAACTCTGGTTTGAATATTTGACTTTATCAACCTATCAATTAATATTGTACTTGTACATGTCTTGACTAAAATGAACTCCGCCGCTGCAAGTCGTGTGAGGCTGCACCGCTCCTACAATCTGCATGACACCACTACTACACTACATACTGCATGACGCCTCTCCGCCGTTGCGCCAATGACGCATGATGCATGACAAATATCAACGCATGATGACCCAAGACCCGACCCGACCTGACCCGACCCGACCTGATCAGACCAGTGACCCGATAATCTTTTGAAGTCAAACTGACCCGATTCGCCCGACCCGAACCCGCCCAACCTGCCCGATTTGCCACCTCTAAGTATGCACATCATTTCTGTACAAAACAGACCTGAAATAGTGCAAACAAACTGACTTGAAATGGCTAGTATGAACACATACTTCTTTTAGTCTTAAGACCTACTTTATTTATTATGAACACCAATTTTATTTAATATGCACACCATTTCTATGCAAAATAGACTTGAAACAGTTAGTATGAACACTTGGAAAGTTAGTATGAACACCTTGGATGTTAGTATGAACACCCTGAATGTTAGTATGAACACTCTGGATGTTAATATTAACACTTGAATGTTAGTATGAACATTTGAAAAATTAGTATTAACACCTTTAGATTATGTGCAAAACATTCATGATAGTATGTAGGACAAAAAAGTTAATAAGAATGCACGTAGTTCAAAGCAGTCCAAGTTTGCATTTTTATCCACTTTTGACTCTTTGACTCTTTGACTTTTCCTTATTAGCAAAGTTAGTTGAAGGATAGGAGTGGAGGACGGAGAGTGGGAGATTGTTAGTTGGGTCCACAAAATTTAACCAATTCTTAGCACCTAATCATTGACAGTTTAGTTAAGGTACTCCTAAGGAGTACAAAAGTTGGCGTACAGTTAGTCAATCCCTAGTTTAAAATCAAAATTGTTGCTTAGTTCAATATACTTTTCATTTATGTTTCTTTTTCATTTTGTTCACAAACTAAAATGGTATAATTAGAAAAATTATATATATAAAATGAGAAATAACAAGAAGTAAAATTTATTTTATTTTGTAGTAATCTTTTTTTAAACATCTTACTTATCGTAAAAATAATAATCAAATTAAAGCAGATCTGACGCAAATGCACGACCACGATACTAATTTTGTTATTATTGGTTTCATGGTGTCGTAGGTATAACAGTCGCATTATTGCACAATTACTTATGATCTCATTGTAATATATTCTTGTGTTTGGTTTAAAAAAAAGAAAACACATTATAGATTTAGCAACTCTCATAAAACAATAGTTGTTGAAGAAATTATTAAACATCGTTGGCTGAAGTGTAGAAAACTCTGAGGATACGACAACGGTTATTTTAAATAATTGTTGCCTTATCTTTATAGGATATTTCGTCAAACTCTAGGGCAATGATTTTTGAAATAATTGTTACCGTAGCTCCGCTTATGCCAACATTTATTTAAAATAAGCGTTCTCTTATCCAACCCTACCTTAAAAATGAGCACTTTGTGACTCTTTCTCTCACTTTCTTCTGCCTTTCGCAAACGCCTTGGACAAGGAAATGATCGATTTCGCCAGATTATCCATGTCCTCCACTGATTCCTTTTTTTTCTCCTCTCATCGACGACGCATGTTGGTATTTTTTTTATGGTATTATTATTGTTGTTGCCTTATGATATTTTTATTTTTTTATTAAATATTGTTGTTGCTGTTGGTATACTTATTATTATTGTTTTATGGTGTGTGCTTGCTTTTGTTGTGTATGTTTGGTTATGTGATTTATTGTTGCTTGCTAGTCTGTGTTAGATAGTTATGTGTTGGCACTTTGATATGTTGTGCTTATTATTCAAGTATAGCATGACATGATGAACTATGTTAATCAAAATTATTTTTACAATGCTTTTGTTGATGAAGCACGACTGATTGGGTGAAAATCCAGCAATAGAAATTCAAAATTCTTATTTCACCTTAAGGGCAGGTTGAGGCTCGATGGAGATTGTTGTACTAAACAATGTCTCATATTTGTCGATTTGCAAAACTAAACGTATATTTAACAAGTTCCTTGTGAGATGTATTATTCAGGAACAATTCCGGGAAAAAGAAGTTACAAGACAAAAGAAAAGCTCAAGAAATGAAGAATCAAGACTTTTAATATTTAGGGTATTTTCCTCTCAAGTTTATAGCAAAATTAAATCAAAGAGATTGAGTGAAACAAGTGCTAAATATAAGAAATCAAATGAAACGTTATATAACTCTCTGAAACGTTATATAACGATATACACACAGACATGAAACTCGAAGTAAAACACAGAAATGAACATAACGTTATACAACGTTTTATAACGTTATATATATATAATGACATATGGAAACAGAACACAGTTGCACAACGTTTGAAAAGTCTAGAACATCTGTCAAAAACTAACCAGAACGTTGTACACCGTTTTACAACGTTGTATAACGTTATACAAACTAAAGGACCAAACTCAGTTCTGTAACGATTGAAAAGTCCAGAACATCTGACAAAAACTACCGAGAACGTTATACAACGTTGTAAAACGTTATGTAACGTTATTTTAAACTATGCAAAATCAAAGGACCAAAGTCAGTTCTGTAACGATTTAAAAGTCCAGAACATTCGTCATAAGTTTGACAAAACATTATACAACGATCACCTACGTTGTACAACGTTATGATCTATTTTCTATGAAAATAGATCAGAACGTTGTACAACGAGGTATGGCGTTATACAACGTTGTGATCAATTTTCACAAATTTAAAACTTTAGATCACAACGTTATATAACGTTTCATGCCGTTGTATAATGTTTCACCGGACAGAATTCAAAATAACGGTTATTTCTCTGACAGCTGTAATTTAGATATTTTGTGAAACGTTATATAACGTTATAGACATTTATGTAACGTTTTAACTCAGAAAACGTTTTTGAGCTGTTAGGGGCTGCTATAAATATTGGATTCCTTTCTTCTCTCCAAAAAAAAAAAAAAGGAAAACTGAAAGATTCATTCTCTAAACCTAATTCCTAGCCCCCATTAAAGCTCTTACCTACCAAACTTGGAAAACTTGCTAAACCTTAAATACTCAATTTCCTTGATCTTAATATTGCTATAAACTTGTGTGAGACTAGTGCTTGCTTTCATCTAATCCTCTACTTGTGTGTTTATATGGTTCTAGACTCGACTTGTTGTAATAGAGCTAGTTCTCGGCCTTTGTACAAGAACCTTTGTTCGTTAGTGAAATCGGCTCAACCCTATTACCACGTCGGGGGGTTGGGAGTCTCGGAGAGTAGGATTGTCAATATCCGAACTCCGTTAAAATCCCGGTGTTCTTGTGCTTCGCATTGTTTGCGCCTTCTTAACTCTTTATTTACTTTGTTTTGTTATTCTTATTGCTAGTTAAAGGATTGCTAGATTTGTTATAGAATTGAATTGAAATTGTGGTTTATTTGGTAAACTTACAAACAAGTCCCTAAGATTTTAGAATTGTGTTAATTGCTTTAAGTAATCCTTATTAGGGGTGATTATAGATTACAAAGTGGTATCAGAGCAAGGTTGTGCTTGATAGTTAGGAATTCTCTTAATTATAAGCTAAGATCAATTTGTGTACTAACCAAATGGCCAACAACTATAGACATGTTGCCTCACCTCCCGTATTGGGGCAATGATGTAAGAACTACGGATATTGGAAGAGGTGCATGATAAACTACCTAAGTATCATGGACCTTTTAGATTTAGTTAATACCAAGTTTGTACCGGAATATGGTCCCGAAAACAAATTAACCGTACCATCTCTTATGAGAAAAAGGGAAAATGATCAAGCGGTAAATGCTATTTTGGCATCGGTGCATGAGTCAATTGCACCAATATTTGGTGAAGCCACTAATGCATATGATATGTGGCATGCCTTATTGAGGAAATATGAGGGCAATGATCTTTTAAAGCGTTCTAGGGGTGCCGGTCTCCAATCCTTATTTGAAAATTTTAGGATTGGAGACGATGAATCTATAGAGGACATGTATACTAGGCTAACCCTTTTGACGAATGACTTTGTTGAAATATGTGACCCATTGACGCCTTGCAAGGTGGCTAGCAAGCTTATAAGAATTATGATGAGAAGGCCATCATGGCAAGGTTATATGAGCTCCCTAGAGGCAATGCATAATGCTAGAGAGGTGTCATTCACTCCCGAAGAGATCTACTCATTCCTCAAAACCTTCGAGGAAACTCTTCCTCAAATAGGTGAAGACTAAGGGCACAAACATGTTGCACTAGTGGTTCAAAACTCAAAACCTTACAACAACTCCAAATCCTACCATAACCCCTCATCATACTCCAACCCATCATCCTCCAATACTAGAATCCAAATGGAAGTTAGTCCCTTTAAGGACTTTGGGCAAGATCAAAACAAAGAAATTCCGATACTTACCAAAATGCTCCAAGGGCTATTCGCCTATGAAAGGCGACTCAATTCCAAAAGAGAGGAAGAAGGAAAGAGGATAGTATGCTTGATGTGTGATAGGGAAGGGCACACAATTCACACATGCTACAAGTTATTCCCTCAAATGAGACCACAAGATGGTGTTGATCGACAAGATCAAAGAAGTGGGCAAAAACAAGATGGTTTCAAAGGTAGGAGAAATCCCAAAGCCATGCAAGCCGAGGTTTGGGAAGAAGGAGAAATTGAAGGGGATGAATGTGTAGTAGAACTACCGAATGATTCTCAAACATCCTATGCACTCATGGCAATAGTCGATGATGAGTACCACATGGAGGATAATGAGGAGACCAAGAACAAGGTCGATCTTGATGCTATCATATCAAAGAACCAAGTTACCGACCCGGGAGTGATCGAACTCATCAAGAGATTCGCACTTGCTCGAGTTGAAAAAGAGGATGAAGGACAAGAAGAGAAACCATTAGAAGATCGACCAATGGATGAAGCAAAAACGGTGGAGGAAGAACACCCGGTGGAGAAGAAGAAAACGAAAGATGAAGAGCTCAAAGATGACTTTAGTGCTTCAACCTCATCCGATGAGGCAAAGGTATCTCTAAACCTAAATGAGGTTAAATTTTGTTTAGGTCTTCCATCCGATGATGAATCGGATGATGATGATGAGTATCCCACTAGTGACATAAACAATCAAACTAATGAAAGTTCTTTGAAACTTGAAATTCTTAGGTTAAGCAAACTTCTTATTGAAGCTAATCATACCATAATGAGTAGAGATGGTAAAATTGGGAGTTTAAATAATATGATTCTTGAGCTTGAGTCCAAGGTAAGTGAATTTGAAACCAAGGCAAAGGTTTGTGATAAACACATTGAAACTATTGTAAGTTTAAAACTTGATAAAGAAAATTTAGAAAAGGAAATCGGATCCTTAAAATCCACTTGTGCATTGAAGAGTAGCACAAGGATGGATTTAAGTCGGATGTTTGAGGGACAAAAATCTCATGATAAATCGGGTCTAGGATTTAAGAAGAGTTCACCCTCGTCTTCATTTAACAACCCTAAGGATCCAAAAGAAAAAGGAAAGCAAACTCAAGATAGCAAGGGCAAAGGTTCTAGATACCAAAAACCGAGCAATGTACCAAATCATGCATATAGGTATAGGTTTAGCAATGGTAACCACACCAAGAATAAACCAACACCTAAGTATTTCAATCCATCTTGGTCCAAGAATGCTTACCATAGGGAACCAACCGGGTGGTGGTATGTGATCAAAGGTAGCAATCATGCCTATATTTGTTCTCCACAAATTGAGAAACCAAGAGTTGCTTTCCAACATGAAATTTTTTCACACAACTACAAAACCCACATAATTCAATCACCTAAACCTAGGAGTCAAGCTCAAGAACTCAAAAATGATTACACAAATCGTTTTGTTAAAAAAACGCATTAGCCCTCCAACTAGTGCGTTTTGCAACTATTGTTGTAAACATGGTCATATATCCCTCGAATGTGAGTTTAGGAACGAAAGCAACTTGAAGAAGGTTGCTTGGATTCCTAAACTTAACACATAGGGTGTTATGTGTATATTTCCCCATTAATTCACAATTGTCAAATATTTAGGGGGAGTTTTAACTTTATGTTTTGATCATTACTAATGCACAATCTTGTAGGTTTGCTTGATGTCAACTCATAAAGAAAACGCTTGGATAATAGATAGTGGATGTTCTCATCACATGACTGGGTCCAAATCAAACTTTATATCCCTAAAACCTCATGATGGGGGATCCGTTACGTTTGGTAGTAATCAAAGGAAGAGTAAGATTATAGGTATAGGTTCGGTTGGTAATCGAAATTTAACCATATCAAATGTCTATTTGGTAGATGGGTTGAAATATAACTTAGCATAAGCCAATTGTGTGATGCCGGTTATCATGTGAAATTTGACTCAAATGCTTGCTATTTAATGAATTGCAAAACCAATGAACTAGTCTACCAAGGAAATTAGCTCTTTGTATCTCAAAATGGCGTTTACTCTTTGTATCTCAACCATTTTGATCAAGGTGAACTATGCTTTAGTGCGATAATTAATCAATCTTGGCTTTGGCATAGGAGATTAGCTCATCTAAGTATAGATACAATCAAGAATGCAATTAAGCATGATCTAGTAAGAGGATTACCATTGAGAAAGATTGAGTTGGATCACGTATGTGAAGCTTGCTTAAAAGGTAAACAAACTAAGACTATTTTTAAATCTAAGGGCATGGTATCTACCAATCAACCATTACAATTGCTTCATATTGACTTGTTCGGCCCAATAAACGTGCTAAGTCTTGGTAGAAAACGATATGTATGTGTCATAGTTGATGATTATAATAGGTTCACTTGGTGTCTCTTCTTAAGTCAAAAGAACGAGACATTTGAACGATTTGTTGAGTTTTGCACTCGGGTTGAAAATGAGCAAGGGTTGAAGATTAACAAGATTAGAAGTGATCATGGTGGAGAATTTGAAAATGCTAAATTTGATGAATTGTGCTCAACTAGGGGTTATAGACATGAATATTCGGCTCCTAGAACGCCTCAACAAAATGGGGTTGTTGAAAGGAAAAACCGAACTTTACAAGAGTTAGCCCGAACTATGCTAAATGACTCGGCAATTCCCAAGTCGTTGTGGGCCGAAGCGGTTAATACGGCTTGCTACGTAATTAATCGAATTGGTCTTAGACCCATTATTATGAAAACACCGTACGAATTATGGATGGGTCGTAAGCCTAATATTTCATATTTCAAGGCTTTTGGTTCCAAATGTTTTGTACTTGACCAATCTCAAAGAACGAACAAATTTGATCCTAAATCATTAGAGGGTACTTTTGTAGGATATTCATTGACAAGTAAAGCATATAGAATCTATGTGCAATCTCAAAACATAATTATTGAGTCTATTAATGTTAAATTCAATGAAAGCACTAATGCTTGGGCCGAGATTAGTAGTCTTGAAAACGTAGGAATTAGTGACTCAAGACAAGAAGCAAATGATGAGAGTCAAGAGAGAAGAAGCATGGTGTTTGAGCAAGAACCCCATGATGGAGTTGCACCCCAACATGAATCAATCAATGAAGAAATAAATGAACAAAATCAAGGAGGCAGTGATGGAGTAAACGCCTTGAATGAAGATGGTGAAAATGAGAATGGAGCCACAACATCACAACAAGGTTATCAAATTTCGCAAGACCTAAGGAAAGTACACTCTCATCCTCTCTCTAATGTAATTGGGGATCCAAGGGAAGGGGTTCGAACTAGGTCGGGTGTGAATCAAATGATTGCTCATTGTGCCTTCGTGTCTCAAATTGAACCCACTAAATTTGAGGAAGCCAATCAAGATCCCGATTGGATTTTAGCCATGCAAGAGAAATTGAACCAATTCGAGAGAAGTAAAGTATGGCAACTTGTACCTAGACCAAAGAATAGAACTATTATTGGTACAAAATGGGTCTATAGAAACAAAAAGGACCAAGAGGGAAATATAATTAGAAACAAAGCTAGATTGGTTGCTCAAGGTTTTAGACAAAGGGAAGGTTTGGATTATGATGAAACCTTTGCACCCGTAGCTCGACTTGAATCCATACAGATGCTCTTAGCGTATGCCTCTTACAAAGGCTTTACCCTATATCAAATGGATGTTAAGAGTGCATTCTTGAATGGATTAATAGAAGAGGAAGTATATGTTCATCAACCAATTGGCTTTATTGATCCAACATTACCAAATCATGTGTACAAACTTGATAAAGCTCTCTATGGTCTCAAGCAAGCACCTAGAGCTTGGTATGGTAGGTTAAGTTCATTTCTCATTGCAAACGAATTTGTTAGGGGCAAAAATGACACAACCTTATTCACTAAGAAAAGAGGCAACGATTTATTATTAGTGCAAGTGTACGTCGATGATATAATATTTGGTTCTACTAATATGGCACTTGCCAAAGAATTTGCTTCTTTGATGAGTAGTGAATTCGAGATGAGCATGATGGGAAAACTAACATTCTTCTTGGGACTTCAAATCAAACAAACACCGGAAGGAATTTTCATAAGTCAAACAAAGTATGCAAAGGAATTGATCAAGAAGATTGCAAGTCAAGCAAAACACCTATGGCGACGAACGTGAACCTTGACTCGGACGAGAGCGGTCAAAAGATGGACATCTCCCAATACCGAGCAATGATAGGTAGCTTACTTTATTTAACGGCTAGTAGACCGGATATCATGTATGATGTATGTCTATGTGCTAGATTTCAAGCGAACCCTAAAGAATCTCATGGTATAGCCGTAAAAAGAATTCTTAGATATGTCAAAGGTACACTTAATTTGGGAATTTGGTATGGTAGACAAACAGAATTGAGTTTGATAGGGTATACAAATGCCGATTTTGCCGGTGACCGCATGGATCGAAAGAGCACAAGCGGAACATGTCAATTTCTTGGCGGTTCACTTGTGTCTTGGTCTAGCCGCAAACAAACCTCTGTGGCTCTTTCAACCGCTGAGGCAGAATATGTTGCGGCGGGTAGTTGTTGCACACAAATGTTATGGATGACTCATACACTAAATGACTATAACTTACGCTTCCGCAAAGTACCCATCATGTGTGACAACACAAGTACCATTCAAATGTCGAAAAATCCTGTATTACATTCTAGAACAAAACACATAGACATACGTCATCATTTTATTCGTGATCACATTGAAAAAGGTGATATTGAATTGGTCTATATCGATACAATGAATCAAATTGCTGATATTTTCACAAAACCTTTGAGTACTCAACAACATTGTGAATTAAGGTTTAAATTGGGAATGTTAGAGCTAAATGAGTGATCTTAGATAACTATTAGATGTTAAGATACTCAATTGTAATCCTTGCCCAGACATAGCAACATCCTTCGAATTCTCTCAAAACAGCCCAAACGTTACACAACAGAACGAGCCGTTGTACAACGTGGATGAGATTTTTGTTCCTCGTTGCGTAACGTTCCAAAAATCCAGAACTTGTGACAATTTTGACCCAGAATGTTACACAACGGTATGGGCCGTTGTGTAACGCATCACTCATATCTGTAAAAATCTTGAGATCAGAACGTTGTACAACGCTGTACAACGTTATGTAACGATCTGACCCAAAAATCGAAACCTCCTTCGTTACGTAACGTTCTAAAAATCCAGAACTTATGACAATTGTAAACCAAAACGTTACACAATGCTTCACTTCGTTGTGCAACGCTTAAGGTAAATATCTGACCCATCGAGATCAAAACGTTGTACAACGCTGTACAACGTTATGTAACGATTTAACTCATACTTCGAGATCATAACGTTGTATAATGCTTTGTTGGGTTATATAACGTTACACAACGTTATGTAACGTTATATTGGGTTGTATAACGTTTTTAAGAATCCAGAAAGGGAGAGACGCGTCCTCTCCTCTTCCTTCCTTCCTTCTCACACCTTTTCAAATCTTCTCTACTCCTCTTTCTTCTAAAAACGCCTCCTCTTCTTTGCTTCTCAAAACCTTACCTTCTCTCACCCATTTTTGCTTAAAATCCTCCCAAATCGTTGAACCATCTCTCTCTCCACTCTCTCAACCAACTCATTTCTCTCAACTCCTCTCTAATCACTCAAAAACCCTAACCCTCAAACTCAAAGATTGAGATGAAGAGAATTAAGAGGGCCGCTGGAAAATTCAAGAAGGGTGACGCCACCGGATCAGCATTGGGCTCCACCGGCCTTGAGATTGACATTTCGATCCCTCACCCGGCCGTCTTCGCCGCCGCCCCGCCTCGCGATCCGACTATCTTCTCGCTCGACGAGTGTCGCAAAAACACCTTCCTCTTCCGAGATGACGATGCATGGACCAAGTACGAAGCCTACGGTTCACGAAAAATTGCCGAGGTATTTTTCTTTACTCGTGTTGGAAGTTTGGCTCAATGGAAAAAAGGGAAAAATTGAGGCCTATGTCAAGCATTGGGGCATGCAACCCCTAATTGAGTGTGATGCTTCGTACCACCCAACAATTGTCAAAGCCTTTTACGCAAACCTTGTATCACTCGAGGCCGATTTTGGTTTTAGGTCATATATTGGCGGTCAAGAGATATTGGTAACCATGGATACCATAGCCCGTGCCCTCGGTTTGCCTAATGATCAAAATCTTGAGGAAATTTACATTAAACCAAGTGCATGGCCCAAACCGCCCGAAGAAACTTACGTGCAATACCGAGCGTGGTTTAATAAAGACCCGTTTGAGGATTTCTACTCCACTTGTCTACCCTCCGTTCACCGCCTTGCGTTCCTTTTTGTGAACAATATCCTCATACCCAAGACGGATATCAAAACCAATGTCCAATACAACAACATCTTCTATCTTCGCCACCTCATTGGCCTAACCCGAAACTTCAATATCCCTTTCATCATTCTTTCCCACATGAAAGGATGTGGAGTTGCATCAACCGTTGCAACCTTTCCCTATAGCCATGCCATCCACCGCCTTATTAAATCGGAGGGCATAGACACTCTTGCATTGAGCATGCAAACCCAACCTAATGTGCCTTTCATCCGACCCATGAACCTTTGGCACCTTATGGACACTATCGGGTGGATGAAAGAAGGAAACAAATACTACCCCACTCACAATGCAAAGAACGATTGGATCAAGCACCCGGATGCCACTCCAAACCAGTACATTGATCCTAACATTGTTCCTCCTCCTAACCAAATGGGTGGCAATGCACTTCCCCAACCCTATCCGATTCCTCAAAACTTCAATGAATTTGTGCAATCCACCATGGAGCATTTTGGGCGCCTTGAGACTCAAAACAAGGTGATTCTAGACAAGCAAATAGAGATTCACCAACAACAACTCGCTATTGCCAAGAATCAAGCGGGTCTAGCTCAACAATACGGTGACATTGCTCAAAGAATGGAAAATATGAAGGAGCTAGTGCAATCGGTCGAATCGTTCTCTCGGTTGACCTACAAGAACTCACACAGGCTATCCGTGAGGTGGATGAAGAAGTTCGGGGATGACAGCGATGCGGGAGCATCGGGGAGTGCCATGGACATTGACCCGAGTGCATGATATGCTTTACGTCATTCGTGTTGTTGCTATGTCTTGTTTTTTATTATTATGAACTTTAGGGTTTATTCTACAAACAATTAAGTATCGTATGTGTGTATCGTATGTGAGCTATTATTTCTTAGTGTGTGATGTATTGGCCTTTGAGCCATTAGTATGCTATGCTACAAACTTATTTGCGAATATTATGTGATTCCATCTTAATTATGTTGCATCTGTGTCATAATAATATCTTGTTGCAAAAATTATTAAGGGTAAAACATTGATATTGTTGATGCTTGGTTAAAACATTGAGGGGGAGCCGTTTCTTTTGAAATTATTCCGGAATAAATTGAGGGGGAGCACATTTGCTAAACATTAAACCCTTTTGTCGATTTCCAAAAAGGGGAAGAAAATTGAAACTGGGCAAAATTACACTAAAAAAGAAAAGTATCAAAATTGTTAAATAGTATTATTTGCCCATTTGAATAGTTTTGCAAATCGTCAAAAGGGGGAGATTGTTGTACTAAACAATGTCTCGTATTTATCGATTTGCAAAACTAAACGTATATTTAACAAGTTCCTTGTGAGATGTATTATTCAGGAACAATTCCGGGAAAAAGAAGTTACAAGACAAAAGAAAAGCTCAAGAAATGAAGAATCAAGACTTTTAATATTTAGGGTATTTTCCTCTCAAGTTTATATCAAAATTAAATCAAAGAGATTGAGTGAAACAAGTGCTAAATATAAGAAATCAAATGAAACGTTATATAACTCTCTGAAACGTTATATAACGATATACACACAGACATGAAACTCGAAGTAAAACACAGAAATGAACATAACGTTATACAACGTTTTATAACGTTATATAATGACATATGGAAACAGAACACAGTTGCACAACGTTTGAAAAGTCTAGAACATCTGTCAAAAACTAACCAGAACGTTGTATAACGTTATACAAACTAAAGGACCAAACTCAGTTCTGTAACGATTGAAAAGTCCAGAACATCTGACAAAAACTACCGAGAACGTTATACAACGTTGTAAAACGTTATGTAACGTTATTTTAAACTGTGCAAAATCAAAGGACCAAAGTCAGTTCTGTAACGATTTAAAAGTCCAGAACATTCGTCATAAGTTTGACAAAACATTATACAACGATCACCTACGTTGTACAACGTTATGATCTATTTTCTATGAAAATAGATCAGAACGTTGTACAACGAGGTATGGCGTTATACAACGTTGTGATCAATTTTCACAAATTTAGAACTTTAGATCACAACGTTATATAACGTTTCATGCTGTTGTATAATGTTTCACCGGACAGAATTCAAAATAACGGTTATTTCTCTGACAGCTGTAATTTAGATATTTTGTGAAACGTTATATAACGTTATAGACAGTTATGTAACGTTTTAACTCAGAAAACATTTTTGAGCTGTTGGGGACTGCTATAAATATTGGATTCCTTTCTTCTCTCCAAAAAAAAAAAAAAGGAAAACTGAAAGATTCATTCTCTAAACCTAATTCCTAACCCCCATTAAAGCTCTTACCTACCAAACTTGGAAAACTTGATAAACCTTAAATACTCAATCTCCTTGATCTTAATATTGCTATAAACTTGTGTGAGACTAGTGCTTGCTTTCATCTAATCCTCTACTTGTGTGTTTATACGGTTCTAGACTCTACTTGTTGTAATAGAGCTAGTTCTCGGCCTTTGTACAAGAACCTTTGTTCGTTAGTGAAATCGGCTCAACCCTATTACCACGTCGGGGGGTTGGGAGTCCCGGAGAGTAGGATCGTCAATATCTGAACTCCGTTAAAATCCCGGTGTTCTTGTGCTTCGCATTGTTTGCGCCTTCTTAACTCTTTATTTACTTTGTTTTGTTATTCTTAGTGCTAGTTAAAGGATTGCTAGATTTGTTATAGAATTGAATTGAAATTGTGGTTTATTTGGTAAACTTACAAACAAGTCCCTAAGACTTTAGAATTGTGTTAATTGCTTTAAGTAATCCTTATGAGGGGTGATTATAGATTACAGAGACCTCATGAGTCTCGTAGGCCTATACTTGATGACGCTCGTGTGATTCACCCTAAAGAATATATCATTTAATATATTTTTCTTTTGACATTCACTAGACAAATACATATAAAGTGCTAACTTGTTTGTATTTTTTAGGTAGCATCTTATCAGTTATTGGATGACAAATCTTTGTATCATTTCCTCCTGAAGTATCAGCATTGAAAGAAAATATCTAAAAGGAACAAAAGTATGCATCTATTAAGTGGATTTGCTATATTTTAGTCTTTTTTTCTCGTTAGGTGCTTTATTTTTATTTTGTTTCTTTTTTTCTTTATTGTGACAATAATTGTTATGGTACATTTTTTTTAATTATTCATATTTAAAAAATTGAAATTACATAATTTCAATTAATTAGACATGATGTGTATTAAATTGAATTTATTCGGAATTTGATTGATCGCTCGTCATTATTAAAGTTCGACGGCTAAAAAAAATAATTATTTGATGAAAAGGTAAACATTTTTTTAATCTACTAAAATTTCATTGATGATTTATCTTACTGAAGGGAAAACACATTTCAATTTTCATATTTTATTTGGATAATTTTTTGAAAAGCAGAGGAGATTGCACCTTTAGCCCATTAGACATGTTTCTATTTGAAAGGTTTCCTGAGAAAGAATATCAAATAAACGAATTCATATCCTCTAAAATTAGAATATATGTCCGTCTTCTGATTTTCAACGTTGCTACAATGTTTTTGATCTGTCCGCACAATAATTGCTACAGTGTCCACTTAATAAAACTGTCCATTCTACTCTGAAAATTTCTGATCATTTCAGAAAACACAAATTCCAAATAAACAGTTCTTCAATTTCAACGAAGTTACAACAAAACAAGAAAGGTAAATTTTCAAACTTCTTTCTCTTTTGCCCAACCAGAGCGGTGAAAATGGAGAAACATATAACATTTTGGTACCAGAATGTACACAATGATATTTATTGATTAGATTTCACGCTACTATAAATGCAAATGCATTTGTTATGACAAAAAAAAAGTAAAGAACTGTTAATGTGGAGCGCACCAAACCAAATTTTAAATCAAGAAATGTCGATCTGTGAAGATGAGCCGAATTGTGACCAATTAAATTGCAAATTTTTCATTGTTTAAACTTTATGTCTGCATTGCGTATTTGCGTTGATATGGAATGCGACATCTTTATTCAAAATTTCAAAAGTCACTAAAACATGTACATCTCTTTATTTAAAACATAAACGGTAAAAATCATACCATGACGAATCTTACTTGTAAAACACATCAAGGAGTTTAAAAAAATTAAACCACCAAACCCAATATTAAATGATTCTGCTCCAGAATTAGTGTACAAATAATTAAACCCCAACCAAAATTGGATCTGGTGTCGCGCAGCTCAAGTGCACAACACTTGCGCTGTATTATTCGTGGACTGTCAAATCCTTTTGAACTGCATCAAGATTCTTATTTATACTTAAAACTAGCATTTTGAAAATGGATCGAGTCGGGACTGAGTCGTGTCAAATTCGGTCAGGTCAACGAATCGGTCGGGACACGAGTTGTACAGGTTGCATGAATCAACGGGTTTGCCGGCACGAGTCAAAAAAATTTAAACTGGAAACAACCCATCTAGACCCATGAATAAGTGGACTCTCGGATTTGGGTCGAGCGGGTCCGGTCCGAGTCGGGACGGATCGGCCGGTTTTTTTATTTCGAAAATTTTGAAAAACTCCACAATGTTCAAAATAAAATGCAGTAAATTCAAAAACAATAAAAAAAATAAAGAGATTATTTATTTTTTAATTTTCTGATTTTTTTAGGTATTGTTTTGAATTTATTTGATTTTTTAAATTTATGGAGATGAGTTTAATCCGGGTTGGTGGGGGGCTTATTACGGGTTAGCGTGGGTTATTTGGGATTAATGGCGGGTTAACAATGAGTTTTCTGACTTTACGACGGGTTAAGGATGAGTTATATATTCACGGGTTTATGGCGGATTAACGATGAGTTATTCTCGGGTTTATGACGGGTTAACGATGGGTTATTCCCGAGTTTATGGCGAGTTAACGACGGGTTAAACGGGTCAGTTCGGGTCGAGACGGGTCGTTCTCTAGACGGGTTTAATAGGGTTTTTTCCAATAAGATTGATCGTGAACCATCTTTGGCCCCCGATCTTTTTTTGGACAGGTCCGCACTGGTTTTCCCTCAGGTCGGTCGGGCCGGGTCATACTCGGATGGGTTTTGTCAACTTCCTACTTAAAACTCCCTGATTCTCATCAATGATGGTTGATCCGAATCAAGCGATCGATCTGAACCGTCCATTTCGTGTAACGTGCCTACTTTGCGATAGTTGATTCAGATTCACCAAACAAATATTGGATCTTTTACCTTCTTTCTCATCTGCACATTCTAGGCATTTGACAAAACTCGTACGGGTGCAACTCGATCCGGCCCGAGGGCAAATTCGTGTGGGCCCGTCAAAAAAAAAAACGGGAGTCAAAGACGGTTAGTCCATTCTTCTTGGAAAAACATGTGTTAAACCTGATCCGTGCTAAACCCGGCACGACCCTAACCCGATCCGTCATAACCCGCCATTAATCTGCTATCAACCCATGCAAACTCATCCAAACTCGCCTAAACCAGCATAAATCGTGCAAACCTGTGCAAAACCCGTGCAAACCTCGGCCAAACCCAAGAATAACACGGGAATCACCGTTTCAATAAAATAAAAAAAACTAAGATAAAATTTAAAAAAGCTCGGCCAACCCGACCCGCTTTAACCCGATCCAAACTTGCTGATTCGTTAACACATGAGCATTGGATGGATTGCTGCAGGCTTAAAATATTTTGACCTGTCAAAAACCCGTCGGCCCGACGAACCAGTGGTCCGACCAACTCATTGATCCGAACGAATTTGACCCGATCCGATCCGATCTGATCCGACGTGTTTTCAATTCTCTATCATGCACCTTTCTTGTCTATTGCAAAGAAAATATCTATTTAAGCTCATGTGAATGATTTTAAAGTACTTCATGATATAATTTCGTTACTGTAGCATATATATATTCTAATTAATGACATTAATTAAATTTCGTTGTATTTTGTGCACATTCAGGCTTTATTAAACCTCTTCACCTCGATTCATTATTACAATACAGTGAAATCTTGATCCATTATTACAAGGAACAGTCGGTGAACGCATCTTGCAAAAGATAACATGAATGGCCTTAAATGAGTTGGAGGTAAATATGCTGCATGAATAATAAATACTCAACAGTTTATTTTTGATTTTTTTTTTCATTGTTACATTTTTCTTACAAATCAGCAAACAAAACAGAGCACAGAAGGATCAACACTTGTCTGTTTAAAACTTTAAATACAGGACGCACTTGACTATTTGTTCCCGACATAATTAATTAATCTTTCAATAAATTACAAACACCAAATCAAAAAAGTTTACAATTATGTTATCAGAAATAACGGCAGGCCATGCAATTGCATGATGTTTGATATAATGTATTTAAATTCATATTTTGACAATATAAAATAAAAGTATTCAGTGAATAATACTCTATAAGACAATTAAAAAATGCAAAATTTCAATTTCTTTAACTTGTATTACGTCACTAACACCATATATAATGAATCTAATTAATTCCACCATCTCTCCTTATTTGTTGTGATTGGAAGCTCATATTTTTTCATGATCTCTGATCAATTAAGAGAAAATATATGTTTATAATTAATAATAATAATTTTGAAATGGTTAATCATGGTGTTTTTATTTAAATTTTTAGATTTTTGATAAAAAAAAGCATTTATTTTTTCCGAAGTTGTTGCAAGTTCTTTCTTTAATTTCTAGATTAAACGTGACTTTTAATGTAAATCAAATATGATTCACGCTTTGTGGTGATACTCGACAAACGACACAACACTTTACCAAAGTTAGTTATTACTTTGATGAAAATTTGAAGACAGATACAAACCTATTACGATTCACCGAGGATATAATCATGCAACCAGCGAATGGAATCCAAATCAGCGCTACACGTCTAGCGCAGTTGATCTGAATTTTAAAATTATTTTGAAATTTGTGCAAATTAAATTTAAAAAATGTAAACCATCTGAATCAAATATATGAACCGTTCTTTTTTCGCAGCACAGTAAATTCCAGCGAATGTGTTAGTACTATTCCTTTGCTTTGTAAAACAAAGGTAAAAGAGAAGCAAAAAAGTACATGCGTATGGGAAAAATGAACACACGTTTAACAATTAACAGTGCACTACCAATTTAGTACCATGGTACAATTGAGAAAAGACAGCTGCTACTTGATGTATCTTCACCTAATCTAAAAGTATCAAGATAGACAGCTATGTAGTACCTTTAGAATAATAGTAAACAACTAATTAAAATAATTTGAGGAAGAAATAGGAAAATCAAAATCAAAACAAGTGACACACTTTTACACACATAGTCCTTTGAGTTACTGGAAATCCTCTTAGACACCTCAAAAAGTTGGTCTTACCATGAATGCCCTTAGAATGATTTTTTCCCCCTTTCTCCAATTCGATCTCCTTTATTTTTTTCTTTTCATACTTAACTTTTTCTCTCAGAAGCACAACAGTGTAGAAGGAATGGTTGATCAAGCAGTGGTAACTGAGTCAGTACTTCTAGGATTATTGTACTGTCAATCTTTGTAGCCGTTAATCTTCTAGTTATTAGAGTTTCTAAGAGCACCATGCGAATTTCCAGTTTTATAGGACATTTTAAGCAAATGTAACCTAAAATTAAACTAAACCGAAAAGAGCAAACAAAGGAAAACAAGACACAATAGCTACTGCACTAAGTATAGTTAGACTACCAACCATTCTTAATCAAGATCCTATCACCACCTGGTGAAAGGAAGTTACTGATCCTAAATACACTAGGTGGTACCAGGATCTTGATTATTATAATTTATAAGTACCCGCAGATACCGGTTTACCAGCGCCGGCCGGGGGTCGAAGCTGAGGGCGAAAAAACCTCAGTCCATATCTCGGCGAAAGCACGCAAGATATATTGGTGGTTGCATGACGAGTTGAGTGCGAGGAAACGGTGAAGTAAGTTGCGTAAGTCGTCCCATTCATAAATCTCCATCTCTATTATCATCTGCAGCATGGAATCACGGAAGTCGACGTAGGGGTCGGCTGATTCCTTCACCACCGCAACCCCCTCCTCTGCCTTCTGCTTACCTATTAAAACATTTTAAATTTCTAATTTGATTAAAAATGAGATAGAAAAATCTGCAGTAGTTTATAATTCTGTTGCAAGCGTACTGTAATTACAGTATGAGTTTGTCCCAGTCTTCCAGATCAGATAAGATAAAAACATGACAGTAGTTAAACGGACAAATTTCTGGTACCAGAAAAGCTTCAGTTATTTTGACTAGTCTATTGTCTTATTGTCAAATTCCTGTGGAATACTATGGTTTTGTACTTTGTTTGCTATAAAGCAACACTATCTAACAAAACCTTTTGCATAATTTGTTCAGTCAGAAGATAATTACATGTCCTGAAATATCCAGATTCAGCCATGCAATTGCATGAAAAATTATGCAACAACCAGGTGTACATGGTACATATTGGTACACTTGTAGTGCCTTAGGAAATCAACAATGGCCAAATTCTGTGTACGCTATAACGTATACAACAGCTACTCGTGAGCAGTGCATGATGACCTTTTAGTCTTGGCCACTTGAATTTACTTAAAACAAATAATCAATTTTAAGCCTGAATATTTGCTCGACACTTTCACCAAGTTAAAGTTGCTAAAACATATTTTTGTAACAATTGAAATAATTATATCAGTATTAATATGTAGGTGAAAGTTAACGTTGCTAAAACAATGGTTTGTAATAATAGTAATAACAATAATTAATGTCTATTAATTTAAATATGTAATAAGACGAAGAAGTTGTTAAATCTTAATAATAATTTCTCGTTTGGATAAATTATAGCTACTTGGAGAAATAGCAAATTACTAGGAATTTCTTTCCTAAACAAGCTATTGGATCATTACAAAGGAAAATTATTAATTTTAAAGTAGGGCAGAAGCCAAATTAACAATAAAAAAAATAATTAAGAAACAAAAAAACCAAATAACATGGTGTGTGATTCCATAACAGGTTATTGGAGCAGCAACAAGCAAGTTAAAATTTGATAACATAATAGTTAGTAAGTTCCATTTAATACCTTTGTTGCTCCTCTTCTTTCTCTCCTTGGGCTTCATGATCGGGCTCTCCGGAGCAGAGTAGCCATAAGACGGTGAAACCATCCCGTAGAAAGATGAAGAAGAAGTGCTTATAGATGTCGTCGTAGTAGCGGCACTAGAGGAAAAAATAGGGCTGTTTCTTAGTATCTTAGGTAGCTTAAGCTTTGGTTTAGGCTTAGGCAAGGAATTAGAGAGAAACAAAGGCATTTTTGGCTTTCGACAGCTACAACCAATGTCCACCACCACTGGATGCCTTACAACAAACCTCCTCCTGTTTGATGCCATCTCAAATTAGGTGTAGAAGGGAAATGGGTTTGAGGCTTCCTTCAAGAACTACAGCAAAATTGTTAGAATGTGTGGGGGAGATAAGTATATGTTGAGTTGGTGCTAGTTGGTTTAAAAGGGGATTGGTTAGAAGGCTTATTTGTCTTGTATGGAGAAAGAGATAGAGAGAGAGCCAGAGAGGAAGAGAGAGCGATGGGTTATTTTGTTGGCAAGTTTTCCTTTGCACAAAATGTGGAGTTGATAAGAAGGATTAAGTATTGTAAATATATATTTGACCAGTGTAGCAAGGTTTGGATTATTATATTTTTGTTGGTGGAAAAGGCTTGAATTAAAATCATTAATTGACCATGTGAGCTTTATTAAGGATTTTGCTTCTGTACTGTTTAAAAAGGGCTGATTATTAAAAAAGCAGTTTGGTGCTCTGTAGCTCTTGTTTGTGTGAGTTTGGGAAAATGTTGAATCACTTTGGGATTTTTGGTACGCAGCTTTTTCCTCTCTGATTCACGAGGCGACAACTTTAGTGCTACACCAAAGCTACCTATCCTCCTCTGTACTGTTCATTCTCTGTTCCAGGGGAGTAGTACTTATCTTAAAAATGGTGGTTTCAGTATTCTAAAAACGGTACTTGCATTTATCTGGAGACCATAATAGAGAGACTGATACATTTGCAAATAAAATGGTTATTATTTTCTATATTCATTAACATATTAAGGATAAAGAGTTCACACATAAGAATTGAAGTTGTGAAGGAAGACAAGAAATAAGAATTTTTTTTTTCTTGGTTCAGTTTTGCTACCAGGAAAGTTCAATACATTATACATGTAACAGCATCTTTTGCTTTTAATTTTACACATAACGTTGCCTCCATTTTATCTGAAAAGGAGAGGAATGGAATCGGACGCCATTGAGTATTTTCAGCAACGGTGGGAGAAAACCTCTGGCCACTGGTAAATCACGTGAACAGAAATTATGGGGGTTTGAATGCAAGAGAAAATAAATAGTTGGATTTTTGAATGAATTCTAACTTCTCTTTTAAGGTTGGGTGCATCATTTGATCGTATATTCGTATCTATATACCACTGAAAATAATATGAATTCTAACATCATTTTATTTTGTTGTTTATGCTTATCATTATTTTATTACTATTGCAATATAATATATTTATAACTATTGTTGTCATTTTTTTTTTCATAGAATTAAATGATTAAGTTTGCTACCACTAAGTAATGCCCCACCACCATGGGATCAATATTCTCTGAGTATATTTTCCGCTCCGTACTATGCATATTTTAATCTAGACCGTTGGATTAAGATCAACGCTTGACCGTCACTAATATGTTTCAAGAGGAAGACCTTTGGTCTTTAATCCAACGGTACATATTAGAGATACACACTGCATATCGATTTCGCTCTTCAGAGGATATCTTTCTCACCAGCATCACCACCACCACCACCACAACGACGACAACAACAACAATACCAACAATTTTAGTATTATTAATATTATTTTCAGCAAATGACCTAGTAGTCTAGTGATAGCTAAGAGGTTATGGGTTCAATTCTTCGTGAGCCCAAAGGTGTACCGGTTGAGAGACATTAGTAATAGATGATGGAGCCTTCAGGAACCCCTATATTAAAAAATAATATTATTTTCATCACAACAATTGTTATAATGGAACTTTTTATCATTATTTATATATTTAATGTAATAAGAATGTCATTGTCTTTTCTTTTTCACTTGACTCAATTACACAAACAAAATTTATCGTGACATAATTTTACATGGTGAATTCAGTGGCGGAGCCACACAGGAACAACGATTCAACTGATCCACCCTAGAAAAAAAAATCAAAATACTAAATTGAGTCAAGTGAAAAAGAAAATTCACTGATCCACACAGGAACAATTAAGATATGAATTATTTTGAAACTCACTTGAGAAAATTCTAAATTTTGAACCACTCTGTCAAAATACTGCCTCTACGAATTATGTCTTCTTAACTTCATTACTTTACTAACTAATCAAACATGAAGAAAGTGATAACAAATTTTTTTTTTTTTAGATGGAGTCATTTTTCTGTGATTCTGTTGTAACTATGTGTTGGTCAAGTCGATCATAACACATGAGTTTTAAATTATAATGTATTTAGATTATAAGTACTCAGTAACATAATAAAAATAATATCTCGGCCATTTAAATTGAATAAGATGATTGAACTCAAATGAACTTTTTACAGACAATATTTTTTTCTAATTAAATTATTACATGGCGTTCGCAGCATCTACTTATTATTGAAGAAGATAATAGAGGAGAGTATTCACATACCCTTATAGAACACACATGGAGAATAATAAGCTGTGGTGGTTAAAAAGTAATGGCAAAAATTTGAGTATGTGTATATTTAACCGAGTCGTTCAATTTACTGAGATTAGTAAAAAATAGTTTATTGAAAAAACACAATAAAAAGTTTAAGATCAATTAAGTTCAAAATTTTAAATTTATTTTATGAAGATTCAGTGGTCAAAGAAGAAAGAATCAAGTAAATTGTTATGGGTTGGTTTTAATTTAGACCATTGGCCATTCCATTTATTTTTTTTCCATATCTTATTCCAAATTTTATTGTGCTCATTCATGGGTTGTTGTGGCATAGAATAAGATCAATTAAATAACTAATTATTTTTTACTTCAATGTTGAATCCACATATTTTCTTTATCTTCTTGTTTGAATTTTAGACATTATTTGTGTAATGTTAAAATTAGTACCTTAAATTTTAAACTGTACCCACAATGCATCCACTTGAGCAAGAAGAAGACAAAAATCAATCCATACTGCGTATATTATTTCGATTAAATAATCCGGTTCCTAAACCACAAGCTAAAAATAATACATTCACTTCTCTTGCATTAATATGATAAATAAAATAAAATTATTGTTGACGTTGTAAATTTTTTAAATATCCGCTTTCATATTATATACATCCTTTTTTTTAACAGGCGTGCGCCTCAGATTGAGTCCCTGTAGTGCTTATATAAAATGAAGTTCGCTATTTTTATATAATTTGGAGGCTTCTATGCTCTGCATCTAGGATCGCTAGTTATTTTTAAGTTGGATTCTGGCGACGCAAATCTCTAAGATAGTATGAGTCAACTAGGGATGCAAACGAAACGAACACGAACGAGCTGAGTCAAGTTCAAGATCGACTCGTTATTTAACGAACGAGCTGATAACGAACGAGTTTATAACGAGCTTGTAACGAACGAGTTCATAACGAGCTTTTGACGAGTCGAACGAGTTCATAACGATCTTTTGACGAGTCGAACACGAACAAGCCACGAACTACGAATATTTTTTACACTCCTAGACTATATGTTAATTAATATTGTGCAACTTGTACTTTAACTATTGCAGTTAGATATTAATATTTATCAATTAACTTTATATAACACGTGTGATTCGTTAACGAGTCGAGCTGGACAGAGTTCAAGATCAGCTCGTATCATTAACAGCTCGAGCTGATAACGAACGAGTTCATAACGAGATTTGACTAGACGAACACGAACTACTAATATTTTTTGCACCCCTGATGTCAACTATAGACGATAGAAAATACGCATCTCAGTATCTTGATGATATATATCCTAGTGTTACGTTAAATCTATTGATCTTCCGTGGCTATTTTTGGTTCCAACAAATAAATATAGTACGTATTTGAGGAGATGAGCCACATAAGATCAAGCCTTAGCTTGTTTTTCAACACTAAATTTATATTATATAAAGAGAAGCTACTGAGAGAACGACACAGAATATATAAAAATAGAAAAAAGAATACTTCATTTTAAACCAATAAACACAAATTATTCCATAGTTTTCATATTTGTCAGAATTCAGAAAGCTCTATTATACTTGAATCCAAAACCTTCATATAAGACGCGCCAGTGGTTTTTGATTGTTTTTCAAGTTGCCTTCGACATATCAAGAACATGCATGGACATTAGAAGTTCACGTCTCTTCCATCTTCAATAGCATTAAATTTCTTTATGGAAACCAGGAATTTCAGCAAACTAGATCTATTCAATGATGAAGAGCGCCATTTCAAGTTTGAATTTTCTTCATGGTGCCTTTCTTATTTATGATTCGATCGGTGAAACTTATTGTGAACCAAAATATTTAATTTATGGAAAGTTGGAAAACAATAAAGTTGAGAATGGGATTACCTAGTGCGTGGCAAAAACAATGTTTTTCATATAAGAAATTGTAGGCTTGAAATTCAAACGAAAGAATTTCATATATATATATATATATATATATATATATGAGCATGGCTAAAATAATATGCATAGTACACTTCATTTCGTACTATGCATATATATATAGGTCAATAAATTGATATTTAAGTTGCTCAATAAATTCTTCATATGAAAAATATTGTAGGAAATCAAATTTCGTGATTTTTAGAGCTTTCTTGCTATTTTTTAAATATTTTTTAAAAACAGTCCAGATTTAATACTACAAAAGTGTCATTTCTGGATTGTTTTTAAAAAATATTTAAAAAATAACAAGAAAGCTCTAAAAATTACAAAATTTTATTTCCTACAAGATTTTGATATGAAGAATTTATTGAGCAACTTAAATATCAATTTAATGATCAAATTAAATATAAATGACCACATAGTATGAAATGAGGTGTACTATGCATATTATTTTAGCCATGCTCTCTCTCTCTCTCTCTCTCTATATATATATATATTAATTTTGAGTGACTCGATTCTCACTTTTATCTGAAAAAAATATTTATTTTTCATTTGGAAAAAGGTAATGTTTTAAGTTTTAACCCAGTTTCAATAAGTAATTTCTAGTGTATAACACACTACTACAGAAATGGCATTTTATGTCGGTTAAAAAAAGGGTTTTTCATATCTGTTAGGGAAGAGTGTTATAGGGGTTGTTAAAGATATGAAGCATTAATCGATATTAAATATTAGGGCTTTTATATCCGATGTTAGGGAGAAATCGATATTAAAAATCACATCTTATATATGTTGTTACGCACCACCCGATATTAAATGTCACCTTTTATATATGTTTTTGCAGAGCAACCGATATTAAAAGTCATCTTTTATATCCCATATTGTCTAACATCCGATATTAAAGGTGTTCGAAAAATAAAAAAATCTGATGATATATGTTCCAATGACAGTTATTCGATCATCAAATGACAGTTATTGATAGTGGGCCCATTAAATGTTAGATGCAATAAATGAAAAGACATACCCATTAAATGAGTGGACCTATTAAATGTCACCTTTTATTTAGTTTTTTTTAATTCTAATAGGTTCTTTTTTTGAATTCTAAAAGGAGCTAGGTTGTGAAATTAGAAGGCTAATCAAAATTAAGTGTGTGTTTTTTTTAATTGAAACTCAAATGCTTAGCAAATAGCTAGTTTTTAAAAGAGAAACGAGAGATAGGGAGAGAAAAGGGAGAGATGAAAGAGAGACAGAGATAAAGAGAGAGACAGAGAGAATGAGAGAGATGAGAGAGGGATCACGATTTCTGAGTGTTGGATCGGGTTATGGTGGACACTGCGGATTAAAGGAAATCGCAATCCGTAGGAACTTAGGAGAATATTTTTTGATGTTTGTCTGTTATATTGGTTCTTCTAACAGAATTGATATTAAAGGTTTTTAATACCAACTTGTACCAAGCAACCGCTATTAAATATTTTTTAATATCGAGTTTTACGAAGCAGCCGCTATTAAATGTGGCCTTTTATAGCGGTTTTCACAGCACACCCACTAGTAAAGGCATGCTTCTACTGTTCACACTCCCGTATGTACATTTTATATCCTTTTTAGTTAACAGTTGGTATTAAATGTTTGAACAAAATTTCAGATGTGCCACTGAATTCTTTTAATTTCGAACTTTTTGAACAACTGTTATAAAATAGAGGATATTATAGCTCATTTCTGTAGCAGTGACACAAGCGATAGAAAAATGAGCAGTTTATGTAGATGGTTATTTTAAAAAAAAAACACTAGTACAAAAATGGGATTTAGCAAAACAAACTCAACAAAAAATTATGTTTGATGTTGCTATTTTCATTTTTGGTACAGTTGTTAGCAACACCAACAACTTGTGTAGTAAATTATGTAACTTTTGAGAATATTTTTTTGTATGAATGCTCAAGTGTATATAGCAATAGCAACATTAGACAGCAAGACCAAATTTACATTTATTTATTATTTTTTCTTTGCCTCCTAGCCAAAACGCCTCCTCCCATTAGTAAAAAACGCAGTCCTTTTTCGCTCTCCCCCTCCTGTTAGGGTTTGTTCTCCTTCTTCATTCACCTCGCCGCTCTCCAAACTCTCCTTCAGGAGCGACTGCGGTCTTTCCTCTCTCCGCAATATTCTCTTCTACGAACTTACAAACTCTTGATTCCTCTCGATTCCTCGCCCTCTGGTGGTAAAATGGGAGAGGGAGAATGAGATGGCAGAGATACGGGAGAACCCGATCGTATCTAAGGTTGTTTTCTCACTCCATATCCTCAATCCCGACAAATCCAATACTGCACAAGTTCAGTTTTCTTTCTTTTCTTCATTCGCACCTCTATTTATCCCTTTTGTCATTTTAATTGTCTGGTTTCCTCAAGTAATACCAGTTATGAAGTAGCACAATTTACTTGCAAATTTATTGGACAATTTACTGACAAAGATTCCATGATATTGTTCTAGACATAGTGTATTGACAAGCATTTGATAGAGGAGTAATTCACATGATGTAGATTCACACCTTGTTGCGGAGTGACCCATCAGGCGCAAGGATAGAGAGGATGCCTGATAACAGGAAGATAGGAGGCGTGTTTCACACCTGGTAATCAAATATCCAAGAATTATTGTGAAGGATGAGATCAAATTGGTAATTAAAGATTGTAACAAATATTCAAGAATTACTATTGTGTTTCATTTAAAAATAATTCTGAAGTTAACGTGGTTTCTTTGGCAGATAAAAAAATAGAAGTTGTATCAATATTTATGGTATTGGTACTACTTTTATAGGTGCATCTAGCAAAATTACTTCAAGAAAAAAAAAAATCCAAAAACAGATACTGTTACTAAATTAATGAAAACCGCTATTGTTTGTATACTGTTACACCTAAATTACTCAAATTCATTAGATTCATAAAGAAAAGTTCAACAGCAAAAGTAATTGGTCTTGCTATTTAAATTAATGAACGAAAAATGTGCAATAGCAAAAAGTTATACAACAAAACCAATTGATTTTGTAATAGCTCAATAAAGATTCTTTTGCTAACTTGCAACATCAATTCTTCTATCTTTACCCACATTACAAATTGATGTTGCTAAAACACCTTGCTAGACTACATTTAACAACACATGATTTCATGTTGATGAAAAATTTAGCAAGACCTATATGAATTTTGTGCAAAAGTTAGAAGTCTTGCTAAATGTTTTTTTTTCTTCTAGTGAAAATTAAAACTATAGAACTGAACAAAAAATTTTAGTGAATTTTCTTCTATAAGTAAAATAACATATATACCTGTATAATCTTGATTGGTAGAGTAATTTCGAATAGTAATATATGTCATTACATATGTGGTGTACCTATGCTTTTATACAGTAACGTTAAGAAAACACTGCTAGCATGTGTTGCCACTTTTAAACAAAGCCCTCAAATTTCATTAAATATAAAATCTGTTACATAATAAATAATGAAAAGAAAATATATACATACATATATATACAGGAGTACTTTTAGGTTATTCTCATTTTTAGCAAATTTCTCTCAAAATAGTTCTCATCATGAAACCATGCATAGCCTTCCTCTGATGATTTCTCATCAACTGCCTCATATCCTGTTCTTGATCAGAGAAGATTCTTCGATATCTCTCTCCCGATAACGAACGTGGTTATTGCCTCTATACTAGCCCGGCCATTGTTATCTCCTGACTGTAACAGTAATTCTGGTGAAGCTTTACTGCAAAAACTGCCAGTCTGTCGATCTCACCAATTCAGAACATCCACTACGTAGGATCTGAGTTGTTTGGTGTAGGCACATGTATGATATATGGAAGATGTGATGCCATATCCTTGTTGATGGTTTGGTTTTGTTGAGAAAAGTTCATAAGTTGATTTTGCCGTGTATATATATCTTCCCTGTTTCTTATCCAGATCTGCTGATCTCCTCGTGTGATGGTGCATGCTTCATAATGTGGGATTACCTTTTGAATTGACTTCCATAAGGTCGAGGCTGTCAGATGGCTCCATGGTTTATCTCCTTGTTGATTTGTCGGTGTTGCATGTCTCCACCAGGCGTACGTGTGTGGAGTTGTCCCATTTTCACATCCATCTCAAAAGCAAATTGACGTTTGTTAACTCTAAATTGCGTATACCTATTCCTCCAAATCTTTTTGGTCTTGCGGCAATCTTCCATAATGATTCTCCTTATGACCATGCTACACAAATAATCTCCTTATCTTATTATTTGCTTTTATAACACAGATCGGTAACATGAATGCAGTCATGTAATAGACTGTAATAGCAGGGAGAACATCGTTAACTAACGATAATCTTAATCGGTTGGTGCAATTTCAATTAGGTCAGAGCCACAAAATCTAAATTACGACTAAAGTATTGCATTTTTTAAATATGACCGACCTTCGTGCTTAATTGTCTGAAATAAAAACAAATAACAGCGAAATCAATACTTACCATCTACCCCTACGGTCTCTCTTGTACACTTGATCTTCCAATAGAGTCATTGGTGATGGAGGTGCAGAAGCTCGGAACGGTGCGCTAACAAGCCTAATACAAACATATCTCGGTGTCCATATGTTCTTCAAGGTCACGAATGAACCGAGAAGTAATTTTTTAATGGAGAAAGTAAATAGAGACTATGCACAGCACATGTGTCCTTGTCGATAACCATGAGCGGATGGAGACCCAGTGCTATTTATAGAAGTGTTAATATATCTTGGAAATATACATAATTAATTATCAAATATTCATAGAATATATGAAATTATATTCTCTACAAATCTTTTCCAAATCTTCTTATTACTTCTGTAATAATTCTACGGAATTTGATATAAAACCTAAAATATCAAATCAGAAAGATAATGATAAATCTAGGCAGTCAAAACCTGCCTTGGAATAGGTCTCTTACGATCGCAATGGACTTCTTTGCGGTCACAATTGACTTGACTTCTAGACTTGACAGAAATTTTGTCAAGTCACTTGCGGTCGCAATGAGAGCTATTGCGACCACAATCGATCTTCTAAAAATCAGAAGATTAACTGCCAAATTTTTTTTATTTCCTTGCGACCGCAAATGATCTTCTTGCGGCCGCAATAAACTTATCTTTGGGCTGTTTTGCTTGGGCTTTGATTCAACTTGAGTTGGATTTAGTCCAAATAATATTTCTAACTTTACATCAACACCAATATATAGTTTAATTAATTATAATCGGTCCATTAATGATTATAATTAATTTACTTAGTGAAATACGTATAATGCCGTTTTATATCAATTAATCACATTATCTGGCATATCCATATATTACTCCTCGTAATATTAGGGCGACAATATGTGACTTATAGTAATTATATAACACGTAGTTTAAACTTTATTTATCAAAATTGACGTCTCAATTCTAACATAATCTTCCTCTAATGAATACAGGTTCACTTTCCATTCTGGCAGCCTTCTCTGTATCTTGTCAATAATTGAAAAGTAATCTTGTTTTTTCAAACTTTTGTCTGAAAGCGGGATGTCAAGATAGGTAATAGAAAAGGTGGATGATTTGCATTGCATCATTGAGGCTAGATGATTAGTGAAGAACTGTGAACTCTCTGTCACAATGATCTCAGGTTTGACATGATTTACTTTGTGACCATTTATCATTGTGAAGGACAGAAGCACTAGCTTGATGATATGCAATTGCCTTGTGTTGGCTTGAAGCAATAACAAAGTATCATCCGCAGACGTGAGGCATGACTTACAATTGGAAAAAGGTAGACTAATATGTCCTAGATTTGTTAATCTTTGGATCTATTTCGGCTAGAAATCCATGGTAAGAATGAACAGGTAAGGTGCCAATGAGTCACCTTACCTTACACCTCTTTTGAGATTGACGCTTTTCCGTGCAATCGAATTCAATATCACCTTTGAGCTATTCTTTAATAGGAGATGCTGCACCCATTAGATCCACAACCTTGAAAAACCTTTGTCAAGAAGACAATACAACATGAACTCCTACTCAATCGAGTCGAAAGCTTTGTGAATATCGACTTTGAGTAGTGTTATCTTCCTCTTTTTACTTTTTGCAGCATGTATCACTTCTTGTGGGTAATGGAAACCCACCAAAATACTCCTCCCCTCCAAAATACTCTCTCGCTCTCTCTCTCTCTCTATATATATAGAGAGAGAAATGCTATTATGCTTTGTAAAGCACGTGCTTTGCGATTGTGGACCATTGAATCTTCAATCATCATGTTGGCACGAATCACAAAGTGTGATCTAATGATCTACAATTGCAAAGCACGTGCTTTGCAAAGCATAATAGCATTTCTATATATATATAGAGAGATATGTATATATATATATATATGTTACCGTGCTATGCAAAGTAAAAAGAGTATTTTACTTTGACATAAAAAATCATACACCGACAACTCAAATGACTGATCTAAGTTGGTCAACACAATTAAGACATCAAAATCTCTTAGTAAACCAATTTTGAGCGCATTTGAAGTTTTGTAGCTATGCTTTTTGAATTTTTTTAATCTGAACAAGAATAGTGTTATTTTTAATTATTAAACTGTGTTATTTTTGCTCATTTTTCAAAAATTCAAAAAGCATAGCTACAAAATTTCAAATGCGCTCAAAATTGGTTTAGTAGGAGATTTTGATGTCTTAATTGTGTTGACCAACTTAGATCAGTCATTTGAGTTGTCGATGTATGATTTTTTATGCCGAAGTAAAACACTCTTTTTACTTTGCATAGCACGGTAACATATATATATATATATATATATATATATATAGAACTGGGCTATGGTGCTTGATCAAGCACCAAGTGGTCGGTGCTTGATCACCAAATCTCACAAACGAACGGCTAAAATTTTGATTTATCATGCTCAATAATTTATTTATATCAAAATCTTGTGGGATACCAAAATTTTCTATTTTTAGAATTTTGTAAGTATTTGTTTTGAATTTTTGAAAGTGCCCTATTTTATGTACAAGCATTGATTATTTTATTACTATTTTTTAGTCATTTTCAAAAATCCAAAACAAATACTTACAAATTTCAAAAAATAGAAAATTTTGGTATCCCACAAGATTTTGACATAAATAAATTATTGGGAATGATAAATCAAAATTTTAACCACCTGTTTGTGTGATTTGATAGTCAAGCACCGACCCCTTGGTGCTTGATCAAGCACCATAGCCCAGTTCTATATATATATATATATATATATATAGAGCATGGCTAAAATAATATGCATAGTACACCACATTTCGTACTATGCATATAGATATAGGTCAATAAATTGAGATTTAAGTTGCTCAATAAATTTTTCATATGAAAATATTGTAGGAAAAAAAATTGTGATTTTTGGAGCTTTCTTGCTATTTTTTAAATATTTTTTAAAAACAGTCCAGATTTAATACTACAAAAGTGTCATTTCTGGGCTGTTTTTAAAAAATATTTAAAAAATAGAAGAAAGCTCTAAAAATCACGAAATTTTATTTCTACAAGATTTTGATATGAAGAGTTTATTGAGCAACTTAAATATCAATTTAATGACAAAATTAAATACAAATGACCCCATAGTACGTTATGTGGTGTACTATGCATATTATTTTAGCCATACTCTATATATATATTAGATATTTTTTATTTTTAATTCGGATACAATCGGAGAATATTGAATACGGATATCTTGATAATTTCGAATACTATTAGATAATTGTCAAATCGTATCTTTATCAGTTAAAAAATTTCAGATACGAATACAGATACAAATATGTTCAAGATAAAGATACAAATCAGATATTTTTTTTTATTATTTTTCGAATGCAAATTCGAATAAAATCGAATATTATCCGATCTGTTTACACCAGATGAACTTCCATTGTAATTTTATTATTTAAGAATTTCCATTAACAGTACGTGCTCATAAGTTGACATTTAAATGTATGGATGATGAGCTTAATGCCAATAAATACAATTATTACAGTACCTAGTCTGAAGAGACCAGAAGTATAATTAATTTATTGGGGCTATAAAAATAATTATAAATTGAGTCTCGTGAGTATGAGAGAGAGTAGATAACTCTTTATTTCAAGGTGGCACAATTAGGGTTTTGAAGAGAACGAGGGCTCCACTAATTAGTCAGTCGGATCAGTTGGAGCAGTCTCCCAAGTGAATTATTTTCTTTCTTTTTTCTCTCTTTTCAACTTTTTGCATCCATAGAAAAGTTTGGTCGGATTTAGTGAACTAAGAGAGATACATTATGCCAGAAGAACATAATAACTAGTTTTGTTCCATGATTCCATCCAAATTGTGGTGGGGTTATCATGAGATACTCTCTGGATAGTAGTGGTGTCAGGGTGTCAACGTTTGCACATATGTATAGTGTTTATCAAACGAACGGGTACGGACACGGATTGTCACGAGTTGCACGGGTACAGTTTGCACGGGTGAGACTGGTTAAACGGGGTGAGTTAGAATGGGATGAATTTGGGATGATGACTCAAATCTTCTCATTGACCGTCGGGTTAGACGGAACGGATTGACACGGACGGAAAATATAGACTGCTATCCTAGCTCATCAATTATTGACAATTATTGTCTAAAAATGTCTGTTTTTTTTTTTTATCCCAAGTTAGCCATTTCATATTTTGCACAGAATGAAAGTGTTATTCTGATGATTTCTTTATAGCTACTAGCCAGCTATATTACCTGCAGATTTATAACAAGAAACAAAAACAAACAGACAAATTTTGATAGTCTATACTTGACCTGCAGGCTGCAGCCTCACTGCCTCAGTCATGTACTAATTTTTCCAACATATTTTGCAAAAGAAATTCTCTATTTTAATTAATTTAACAAAAAAAATAAGTAGGATAAAAAACCCCAACAACAGGCAGCGCGTGTACTTTGACAAAAGACTGAAAGTGGATATTTATATAATTTCTCGTTGCTAATAATTAATAAAGATGTTAAGATAAGATTCATGATTATTTGCATTACAGTTTGTCTATATGTTGCACTAAGGCACTGCTCCCAAAAATTTCACTGTAGCGCATGCAATCAACTTTTAACTGAAAGTCATCCGAGAAAGCTAAAGTTTACCAAATTAAAAGGGAAGATTAATACGTGTTAACAAAACAGGACAATTTACCACTTTAATGTTTTTTTTTCTGATGAAAACACCGAAAGTGAGAGGTCAAACATAAATTATTATAAATATCGTAACACAAAATCTATTTGTCTACAGGCTTACAGGCTTTGGAAGGAAAAGAAACATTAAGAAAGTTGGATTTCCCAATTTGCAGATGGATGGGTCCCTGATTGGAAAATTTAGATACATGTATACAAATAAATAAATAAATACTAACATTTATTATTTTTCTGATACTTCGATACTCTTTAGATACTTCTTCGACACTTTTTTGATTATTTTATCAAATTCGATCAACGAAATTGATATCCAATGCGTTCTGTATGGTTGAAGCCACAATCAATCATGTAAAATCACTCGAAAAATGAGCGAAAAATAAGACACGAAGAAAAATTGAACCCAAGATAAGTCACTTTCCATCAAGATGCCTTGTCTACGTGCTATTTTTTCTCTTGTGTATAATAATAGTTTGTATTATATATTTTCACTTATATACTGCTTTTCATTTGTGATATATGAAATTATTTTTTAAATTAAAGTTTAATATATATATATATATATAGGGGAATTATGTAGCCTTCTTTTTCCTAGCCTTCTACGACCCCTCCATCAAAACAATATAAATGGCCGATCCGGATGGTCAAAAATATTCTTCATACTAATATAGGTTTGAAGACAAAATTTTACATTCTTTTGATATTTTTTTTTACTATTTTATCAAATGAGTTGAAAATTTCTTTATCTAACTATTTACAGATATTCAATTTTCAATCCATCCGATAAAATAGTAAAAAAAATATAAAATATAAAATTTGCTCTTCAAGTCTATATTAGTATGGATAATGTTTTCAACGATCCGGTTCGGCCATTTACTTTGGGTTTGATGGAGGAGGTTCTAGGAGGCTATGGACACTCATATATATATAGTCGTATATATATAGTCGCACCCGTATCTATGATTTTTTTAAAATCTCTGTATCATAGCATCTGTATTGTAGCGCATCCGCACTCATGCATGCAACATAGGTAATTAGTTAGGGAGAAGAATGAAAAAACATATAGCATCCATATCTGCACTCGTGCAACATACGTAATTAGCGATGGAGAAGAATTAAAATGTTTTATCGCTATATTATGCAAACAAATTATCATAAAATGTAGTGCCTTCTTAATCAACTATATTGTTATCCTAAGAGATACCTAAGTATTTTTATTTAGGGAGCTGATATACTGATCCCTCCATCGATACGCGTATGTTATGCATGTTATTTTGTACTGAAAAATAGTTATGCATGTTAGACGAGTTGTTATGCATGTTAAGTTAAGTAAATAAATATCGATACATTATAGTTATACATGTTAGACAAGTCGTCATGCATGTCAGAAGAGTTGTTATACACGTTAGACGTGTTGTTGTGCATGTCTAAAATGCATAATTATTTTTCAGTACAAAAATAACATGCATAGCGACTCGTCTAACATGTATAATAACTCATCTAACATGCATAACGGTTAGATATCCATGCATGTATCGATAAAAGAATCTGCGAAAAAAAATTCTAATTTTATTTATTCATATGTTTTTGACTTAATTAAAATTAAACTAAAGAACAACTAACATAATAAGTAGGGTGTAAATAAAAGTAAAGAAAATGTAAAGAGAAGACTTAGAGAAATTGACACAATAAGTCAATAACATAAAGAATTATTACGGAGCTTAAACTTGCAATAAAGATCTTAAATTTTTGGAATATTATCCCAAAATATTTGACAGTGTTCTTTCCATTACCACGGAAATATGTCTAAAGTATAAGGTTGAACCACAAAACGGTTTGGCAGTGTTCTCAATTACTACAATTATAAAAGATTTTACCTTCCTAATTAAGTTATTAGAAATTGTCATGTCAACGGATTATAAGATGCTGGAATATAATTGTTCTGAAATATTTAAAAATTTTAAATTATTGAGGTGGCTAACAATTAATTCAAGTTATATAATTGGAGAGATGTCTATATCATTAATGTAAATTTCTTTATGGGCCATGTTTTTTTTTTTTTGTGAAAAAGAAAATCTCAGTTAGAACTTATTTGATTATGATCACTGTCGCTATCGCTAAAAGTGGGTCATCAAATCAGTGAAATAGTTTACTTCTCCCAATTAAGACCATCTATAAAATTGAATGTGTTATTGTCCTCTCAAAAACAAATCGACATTATTTTTGGAGGAACCAGATCTGGTGCTGCGAGGGATGGTGTAGCGCAGCATTTGGACCGTCCGATTTTCACTGATTCCATCAAGATTCGTGCCAAAGTATAAATGTCCTCCTGATTTCCATCGCTGACAATCGATCGAGAAATTAACGTCGATCCGGATCGTCCATCTGCTGTAGCGCACTACTGCGCTACAGCAGATTCGGGTCCATTTTTGGAACGTGGGTCTTTTGCTATTATATTGGAGTCCTTTTTTTCCTTATGAACGGTTCGGATGTAAACGAATAAATCATAGCAATTGGTGTTTTAAAGAGGGAAGTAATTTAATGCGATTTATTCCATGTTTTGTAGATCAAACCAACTTTTTTTCACGGCTTGAATTAATAAAGGAAAATGAACGATGAATAGATCCTATGACCGGACTTTACCCTTTTTTAATATTAGAAGTTTAAGAAATAAATTATAAATAAAAATTGGTTTGGAAGTTCGAAAGACAGAAAAGGTCAGAGTTGCGAACATCGATAAAAAAAAGTCAAATTGACAGTATTGACAATATAGTCGACAACCAATTTGATTTACACTTCAACTTTTCGACTTGGATAAGGGTGCACCTCTTTTTTTATTTATAAAAAATATTAATATCGATCTATCGTCGCAAACTATCGTTTGAATGGAGCAAATCGACAAAATGGACGGTATTATTAATCGTCGTAAACTATCGAACTGTAGATATTTGAGTCTACTTCCAACACATCGAGTTTGATTTGTGATTGAAGAGACGAACGATTCAAACCTTATTCTGACGCAAAGTCGTGATAAAAAATATTAATTAAGACATAAGTTGAAGATGAAGTCAAATTTGAGATGTACATTCCTCCTATTGCAAATCAAATTCGACACGATGGAAGTAGACTCGAATATCAATAGTTCAATGACTTGCGACGATAAAAAAACTAATACTGTCCAGACGAGCGTAGTCGAAGTTTGTAGAAAAAATACTAATCATACTTAATATTTTTTACAATAATTTTGACTTCGTTCATCGAGCTGTAGATATTCTAATCTATTTTCACTGTGTCAAATATGATTTGTGATCGGAGGAATGTGCATCTCAAATTTGCATCAAAATTAAATTAATATTGTCTTAATTATGTCTTAATTAATTAATATTTTTTATCACGAGTTTGCATCAAAATTAATTTTAAATCGTTCATTTTTCGATCACAAATCAAACTCGATGGATGTAAACACAAATATCTACTGGTCAATGGTTTGCGATGATAAATAAATAGTAATTACAGTCCCAATGAATGCAACTGATATTATTATATAAACTTACCTAAATATGACCCAACTATAATTAAATTATTGATATTTTTACGAATAAAAAAGAGATGCATCGTTACCCATTCAGTTGAAAAGTTGAAGTGCAAATCAAACTGAATAATGGTCGTTATTGTCAATATCGTACATTTGACTTTTTCTAGCGGTGTTAGCAATTCCGATCTTTTCAATTATTTTAACTTTCAAAACCATTTTTCTTTTTATTTATAATTTATTTATTAAATTTCTAATATTAAAAATTGAATCTTTACAATGATTCGGTACAAAATCCAAGATCGAAAGCTTTGCAAATTACATTATTTTTTCTAAAAATTACTTTAGGATATTTTATCATTACGGTGTGGTGTCCCGTATCAGCATAGGTAATCCGGATTCATGTTAGTGGGCCCTCTTGTCATAATTATACATGTCAAGCTCTCAAGCTTCAACTTTAAGCACTAAAAAGGCAAAAGTTATAATGGATTTGACCAAATCAAGATAACAAACGAACAACTTCTGGTGCTATTCATCATTTCTACTTTATCCTTTATTTTTTCTCCAGATGTTATTGGAAGCAGATCTGGTGTTATCCGGGATGGTGTAGCTTAGCACTTATACAGTTCTATTTTTACTGATTACATCAAGATTCGTGTCAAAGTATAAAGATTCTTCTGTTTTTCATCGCTGGCGATCGATCGTGAAATTGACGATCGATCCTGACTGTCAATCTACTGTAGCGCGCTACTGCGCTACAACAGATTCGAGTCTGATGTTATTATACATAATGCATAGGGGTGTAAACGAGTCGAGCTCGAGCGAGCTGGGGCGAACTCGAACTCGGCTCGTTTGTTAACGAGTCACGAGCTGAAACTCTCAACTCGAGCTGGCTCGTTTGTAGCTCGTTTGCAAGAAAAAAATGACAAAATAATTAAAAAAACATAATAAAATTATAAAATCATGAAAATTCTCTATGGTAATGATCCATTTAGAGATGGTGGTAATCAATTCGACGGTCCAGATTAACTCGTTAAGGTCTCGATACTTAAACGAGCCGAGCTTGTCACAGCTCGAGCTCGGCTCGTTTACTAACGAGCTGGCTCGGCTCGGCTCATTAACACTCGAGCTGTTAACGAACGAGTTGTTAGCGATCCGAACACGAGCCGAACACGAACGAGTCACGAGTCACGAGTATTTTGTGCACACCTAATAATGCATCATTTCTATTTTGTCCTTTCTCTTTTTTCTCCAAATGTTGTTGACTTGTTATTATGCATCATTTTTGCTTTAACTTCATGTGAACGCGAGAGCAACTCTGTACCTATTATTGATACGGGTACCAGTACGTGTACCATAAAAGGTACAAATGAAGTAACAAACCGTCGCATCTACGCTTGTATATTTACATGGAATCGGAAGCAATTGGTGCATTTTTAAAGTTTCTCTATTTAATTAGGTGAGAGTTGGTTTGGTTTGATGCACTACTTCCTTGTCACATTTGACGAGTTCTGGTATGAATTCAGTTGATTAAATCGACGTAATAGTAGAGGTTTTTTTTTATTTTTTGTTTGAATTCAACCATCCTAGCTAACAAAATTGCATGGATGCAACAATTCAAGATGCATGATATTGATGCGACCTCGTTGTTAATTATATTTATTCCGCGTAGGTTAATTCTCTCAAGTCTCTTTTTCATTGATTGTGGTGCCATAAATTTTAAAAATTGATGGCTCAGATTTTGGTCAAACGTCTAGAACAAAATATTAATGTAACAATGGAAATTTTTGGTAAATATGAATTGGGTTGTTATAACTTATTATCAGTACGTTCATATATATATATATATATATATTTGATTTTTAAAATGTATGAGCTGAGTTGAATTGGTTCCCTAAAAAATGTAACTAAATCGAGCTATTCAAATTTTTTTTTCCCAAATCAATATCGAACGAATCACTGGTCATAAATTTTTATGCAGCTCTAAAATTATAGTTGACATCATCAGTTTCCAGTTGTCACCTCACTACTAACATGTATTATTTTAGTAGTTTTAAGACACTAACACAAATTGCAAAATTAGAAGTATTGTATTAATCAAATCAATAATTAAGAGTTTAAAATCAAAATTTATAAGATAAATTAATTGTCATTAATTAAAGAAATAATTTGTTAAATCAAATCTATACTATATCATATTTTGGACAATGATTATTTTGACAATGCTGACAATAAATAAACAAGTGAAATTAAATAAACCAACGAAACTTATAAATCTATACTATATCATATTTAGGAATAATTGTTCTATAAATGAGAACTTAAACAGTTCGTGTTATATAACCAGTCAATATTGTCATATGCATGAAATAATTAAACTCGTTGATGCCTAAACATTACTTAAAATCTTGAAATAAAATTAAATGTGGATACTTTAACTTATAAAAGTGTTAATATAATATTATAAAGTATGTCTAAACATGTATATATGTTTGTGTTTAACTATAAAGTTTGTGCATACTTTGCATTGAAGTGATATGGGATTCACTCCAGAAATTCGATTAAAATATTTTAAAACAATATTAAAGAATATCTATACAATCGAAATTTTATTTAAAACTAAACTTGCAGAAAAAATCACATTATACTGCAAAAGTAGTGCTCATACAATTAAAATATGCATTATGTTTTTAAATTTTTGTGTATATGAAATGGTTGGTGAAAAATTGGACAAAAAATTAATTGCCTAGGAGATTGATAACTAGAAATTAATAGATCGTTGAAGAGAGAACTGATCAGATTACGAAAAGACATTGAGTGATACATGATACATCAAATAATAATCAACAAAGGGAGATCATCAGAGAAGAGAACAAGTGAGATTGTGAGATAAACATCGCGCAAGAGAGAGCACCTTGACAGCTGCCATCAAGTTTTTTAAAGAGAGGGAGAAACGGGTGGTAACTCAGTTGGTTAGAAAAAAATTCTAAGGTTGTTCTACTCAAAAGTTGAGAGTTCAATACCCGCTCACGACTTTGCAGCTTTTGCAAAAATTTCAAAAAGTTTTTAAAGAGAGAGAGAGAATAAGTGAGAAAATGTTATTCTTACGTTGAAATAAAATATGGATAATTTGGAGAGCAATATGCAGGAATGAAGAATGATTATGACTCCGTAGCTATAAACTTTGTTAAAGTGGTAGAAGTCATTTTTTTGCAAATTATGTTTATTCATCACATCATCGTCATTACCGTAACTTTCATTATTATTGTCATTATCTATGATTATTTTATTAATATTACAAACTTTTATAAATAAGTATTATACTATTATTATATATTATCGTTATTATTTTTATGAGGAGAGTTATAATGTCTTTACTTTTGTATGCCTCAATTGTTCCTCCAAATAGTCACCATTTATAAATGTAAGAAATAATTAGTTGATAAGATAGAATTATAATATAAAATATTAGAAAAAGTGAAATAAAAATTGTATCTATTAGAATAGGTCACTGTTGGAACCATCTAAAGGTAAGGTACTATTTGTGGAATATAAAAGAGAATATAAAAGAGAGAGAACTAATGTGAATTTTTTTACAATTAATTATTCTCCTCATCTTCTATTTTTCATCATGGTATCATAGCACAAGATGCTGTGACCACGAAAACCTCCACAATCTATACCAGTAATATCGATACTGAAAAAATCTATATACCAAAAAAATGGTACACACATCAAGAGAAAATCTTAGCAAAATAATAGTAGCGAAATGGTAAGAGGGGCAACACGAGGCTATCAATACCTTCAAGCTCACTCACACTTTGCTCATTGACAAAAACTATCTTTCATAGACAAAAGCAACTTCTCGTGTCCTTAGTGGTAGAGAAATTCTAGAATACATCACAGGAGAAGTTGAAAAACCGAAGGCAACAAACCCATAAAATCTGACCGAAGAAGAAAAAAGGCAGCAAAAAATGGAAAATATAGAACGACAGGGTCATAACCTGGCTCATGAGCTCCATGAAGTCCTCCATTGTGATACAAGCACTGAGCTGTAGGAGGCCTTGAAGGCCATGTATGGGCAACCAAATTACTCCTGAATATACACACTCAAACAAGATATCCAACAAGAAAAACAAGGATTTAGAAGCAATATGGAGTGTCTTGATGCTCTTAAGAAGAAAAAGGACGAACTTCGATTCTATCAACCTCCAACCACTGATCTTGCGACAATTCACAAAAGGGAGGAGGAAGATGACATTTTCGAGTACCTTGCAGGACTAAACCTAACTTACGAGGCGGATCGATCTCAAATCATGAACACCAAACCTCTCCCAAGCTATACATAAGTTCAAAATATGATCCAGCAAGAGGAGGACGAAGATAATTTATGGGGGCTTAGCCAACTTCAGTAGGTGAGAAATATGAAGCCCATTATTTTGCCACAGCGAAGAAATCCGACTATTATCAAAATACCAACCAAAACTCTAGGCCTCAAAACCAACCGAATAACAAGAAAGGGGGAGTGTGCTGTCACTATAGAAGGGAATGACACACCCACAAATGTTGTTGATTTCTCCATCCCATCTCAAGCCAGAAAAATAGCGAACTCAGCAAGACATAGACATGTTTAGAAACAAATGTTTGAGCAATCCTCTATGTGCATTTCAAATCAAGGAGCACCGAACTCATGCGGTATTTTATGCGATTCAAAAGATTTCAATTTGTACGATAAAAAAAGCCTTAGATAGTGGTGCAACAAAACAAATGTTTGAGAATACAAAATTCTTTGCAAAATTAGACTTGACTAAAACAAATCAATATATTATAGTTTCCAACGGTATCAAAGTAAAAATAAACGGCCTAGGTAACGTCAAAATTGGTGATCTTAAAATGTCAAATGTATTATGGTTAAAGACATTTTCAATAAACCTAATTTCTAAAACAAAATTAACACAAGAGTTAATTGTATAGCAACATTCTCTTATAGAAATGTCAATTTTTAGGACGAGGCAATTGAGACAAAGATAGAGGAAGGAACACTTGAAAATGGACATTATCTTTTAAATTCTAAAAAAAATAGATTTGTGTGTTTCCGCAATATCCATTAATCATGAGATTTGGCCAAAGAGACTTGGGCATCCATCCGACAATATTTTGAATAGAGCACTAAATTGTAACTTTGAAATTCATATTAATTGCGATATTTGCACATTGACTAAGCAAGCATCGCTTTCTTTTAACTTGTCTTGTAGTAAAAGTGAAGCGATATTTGAGTTAGTTCACTGTGATGTATGGAGTCCGGCCCTAGTCGATTCGTATAACATATTTAAATATTTTGTTATTTTTGTAGATAATTTTTGTAGATGATCTTGGCTATATTTATTAAAATCAAAAGATGAAGTTTTTACTTTCTTAAGGAGTATGCCTTATAGAAAATCAAGTTAATAGAAAGCTCAAAATCTTTAGATCGGATATTGGAACTGATTTTATAAATAACAACTTTAGTAAACGTTGCAAAGAGAAAGGAATAATCCATCAAACGACTTGCATAAATACTCCGCAAAAAATGGAGTATCAGCAAGAAAAATAGATACTTAGTAGAAATGACAAGAGCATTGTTGTTTCAAAGCAAAGTTCCAAAAAAGTTTTGTTCGATGCTATTTTCTGTGCGACACATATTATTAATAGATTATCAAGTAAAATTTTAATAAATAAAAGCCCATTCAAAATCTTTTATAAGAAAAAATTTAACTGTGATCATCTGAAAGTCTTTGAATATACATGTTTTGTAAAAAATAAAAGAAAAGTTAAACTTGACTTCATGTCAACAAAAACTATTTTCTTAGAATATTCCTACTACAAAAAGGACTACAAATATTATGATCCAATAAATAAGAAATTATTTATGTCAAGAGACGTCATATTAAGTGAAAATAAACCATTTTGTAAAAAGAGTGGAAGTGATAAATTGAATCAACTTTTATCAAACTAGCTTGTTATATCCAAGGATACAAACCTGTAAAGAATAGAAGTTTTTGAAAGAAATGTTGAGACATGTATTCAAAGATCTGAAGAAACTGAACAATCAGAAGCACAAAAAATATAATTAGAATATCAAACTGAACAATCAGAAATACAAATTGAACAATCAGAAGCACAATCTGAACAATAAGAAGTGCAATCTGGACAAATACAAGAGGTATAAGAGCCATTAAGAAGGTCAAGTCGACAAACCTGAACCTTCTACAACGTTAAAGGACTATATCACTTATACGTTACAATATCCAATTGAGAACTTTATATCCTACGAGAATATTTCATCTTCATACAATATTTTTTTAACCACTATACAAAAAGAACTTGAACAAAATAACTATCAAGAAGTTGTAACAAGTCCATTATGGTCTAAAGACATGAAAGAAGAGCTAAAAGCCCTTGAAAAAAAAATAAAACTTGGGTAATTGAGAAATTACCAAAATTTAAAAACCCCGTTGGGTGCAAATGAGTTTAAAAATCAAATACAATAGCAATGGCACCATATAACGATACAAGGAAAGGTTAATTGCAAAAACATATACCCAAACATATGGAGTTGATTACAATGAGACCTTTGTACTAGTAGCCAAAAATGTATATCCTTAGAATTCTATTATCCATTGCGGTAAATAAAAATTGGAACTTGTGTCAAATGGATGTAAAAAACACATTGCTTCAAGGAACACTTTAAGAAGAAATATTCATGAACTTACCCTCCGGTCACAAAATGGAAAACAATTCTAATTTAATATGTAGGTTGAATAAAACAATCTACGGATTGAAGCAATCTCCTCGGGCATGGTATGACAAACTAAGCTCTTACTTAATTTCTTATTATTTTACTATTAGTAGTGCGGATCACTCCTTGTTCACCAAATGTAATGGAAAAAGTATCATACTTATTTTGGTATATGTAGATGATATAATACTTATCAGAAATAATCAAAACGATATCAACAAAATAAAATTCTAACTAAAAGAAAATTTTGACATTAATGACCTTGATATCTTAAAATTATTCTTAGGGATAGAGGTGGAATATTACAAACTAGGTATTTTTTATTTCGCAAAGGAAATATGTATCAGATTTCATAAAAGAAACCAGAAAGTTAGAGTGCAAACTATCCAATACACCAATAGATAGCAAATGCAACTCAACAACGATGATGGTGATGAATTGTTAACAAATATAAACCAATTCAAAATGCTTTTAGGGAAACTAATATAAACCAACAACGATGACATTTTCTATTCGATAAGCCAAATTAGTCAATTCATGCATTTCCGAGAACCCCACACTTAGAGGTCATAAATAAAATTTTGAAGTACTTAAAAAGAACACCCGAGAAGGAAATTTTAATGAAAAACAATAATTCTAATGACATATGTGATATTCTGATGCAGATTGGGCCGTGAGTTACTATAGAAAATCTACTACCAGTTTTTGTAGATTTGTAGGCGGAAACTTAGTCACATGAAAAAGCAAGAAACAATGTGTTGTGGCAAGGTCTAGCGCGAGAGCGGAGTACTGAGCCATGGCATCTACCGCAAGTGAATTGCTAAAACAACTTCTTAAGGATATGAACATCAAGTATACTCAACCAATGAAAATTTATTGTGATAATTGTTATTTCAGGGTCCTAAGAGCAAATACAATGTGCGGAAGCTTTTTAAAAATTCAAATTCAAACTTTCGGACCTTAATTACCTAGCTAAAATCACAATCAACCAAGTAATAACAATTGAGCAATTCAAGTAACACAATGCAAGGATAGTAAAAGAGACAGTAAAGAGCAAGAAATCAAGAGAGAGCAAGAGAACACGATATGTAACGTGGTTCGACCTACAAACAAAGTAGGCCTACTCCACTTGACCTCCGAATCCAAAAATATCTCCCGAGATCTATTCCACTAAATCACAAATGTTCTTACAATTATGGAACCTATCGTGGGTTTCTCATCAATAAGACAACCTATCTTACGTACCTAAATCTATGTAATGGGATAAACCGCTCTACAAGAAAAATGTATTTGATTGATAACACAATCAAGGACTAGGATGAACGAGTTGACAACACAACGTAGTTCACCAAACTAAACAACAACAGAGTGTTCTCTCGGATTGAGAATTAGAGAATTAGCTATCCTAAACACTCTCAAGGTGTGGATGCTGAAGGAGAAGACTCTTGTGCTCTTTTTGGTGCTCAATTGTATGTTTGTAAACTTGGAAAGGGCTTTCTTGATACTTATGGTTCGAATCTCTAAGGTATATATAGGCTGAGCACATCTTGAAGTCTGGAATTCTTGATCTGAAAGCTTTTCGTTACAACAAAAGCCTAACTCGTTATAACAAGTTGACTTCTTTTCCAAAATGCCCTCCTGGATAGGAATCCGTGGTGACGGTGAGGAATCTGTTATGAAGGGTTGGCAACTCGTTGTGATGGGTGCGGGATGCGTTACCGTAAAGCATGGATCTACGAACTGTCCATCTGACCTTGTCTTCTGGCTCTTCTCCTCTTGAATCCATTACAACAGATTGGTAATCCGTTGTGACAGGTGGACAAACTGTTATGATGGGTTGGGAATCCGTTGTGACGGGTTCCTGTTGCATTACCATAACATAATGCTCTACGAAGCCTTTGTTCTTGTCCAATTTGCTTGCTCTTGATATCTATGTGATCGTCTTGAATTGTACATGCATATTTGAGCATTTGCATCATCAATATGTACACGTATAGACCTGCAATTCACCAAAACTCTATTGTGTAAGGTTAGTACTGATTTGTTTTGCAAATTGTCAAATCAAAGAAGATTTTAATCTAACAATAATAACTATGCACAACATATTTCTCTCAATCCGATGATTCATGAGAGGACCAAGCACATAGAAGTGGATTGTCACTTTTTCAGAGAAAAAGCTCAAGCAAAAGAAATAGAGACACCATACATTATACATTTGAAGTGATGATTGTATAATATATAAACACCTAACTTGAGATGGGGTGTTAAAAATAATAAGTAGTAGGTAAGATAAAATTATAATATAAAATAATAGAAAAAGTTGAATATGAACCGTACCAATTAGAATATGTTACCGTTTGAATCATCTAAAGGTAACAATACTATTTGTAAAATATAAAAGAGAATTCGAAGGATAGAGAAATAAATGTGAAACTTTTCATAATTAATTATTCTTCTTAGTCTTCTATTTTTCAACAATAAAAAATAATGAATTATCTAGATTTAGATGCTTAAAAAGTGTGCATGTGAATAGTGTGAATTATGGAGGTGCAATGGAGGCACACACAAGCGGAGGCGTCATTACCCTCTTCTATTTTATTAATATGGATGTCAATAATATCATCATTGTTTCCTTATTATTTGAAAACATAACTATTTAATTATTTATAGTTAAATCTAATTAATTAATATGGCAATTATTTTTATAATATTATTCTAAATTAAAATAAATTTAGTCCTTCGAAGTTGTTGGATGTAAAATCCAATGGTTGAGGACATTCAGATATTAGTTGCATGAATAACTTCTGTGAAAGATAAATATATGTTCACCGCTTTAATTGCATTTAAAAAAAATTCAATTATCACACTCATTCCTTTTTTATGAATTGAAAATAATTCTTTGTCATCGTTTCACTGTTTTCTCTTCAAATTTAATTATTTTCTATTATCCCTAAACCCTTAACATATAAACTATATTTCAATTAAATCACGTACGCATTTAAACATTTAATTAATTATGATTGTATTCAACAAGTAACGTGTAATGAAATATATAGCACTGTGTAATTTGAATATATAAATAATGCAAGTTAGACGTCTTCAAATCCGACTTACAATGCACATGTAGATGTCATGTGTGCATTTACATCAAAGAAAAAAAAAAACTTGCACCTGGTTCTAGCTAGTCAAAGAAGTAAAGAACCCAAAATCTGGCAAGCTCATAACGGTCCAAGTGTAGCCAATTCGAATTCATATCTGCTGTTATTATGGAGATAACAGATTATGTTATTCTCTAATCTGATCTTTAATCTAACGAATAAATATATAATACATCGAATTTCATGCAATCTATCTGTATCGTTCATTTATCAGCGTCGAAATCTGAAAGTCAGATCAAATGATAACAGAACTCTGTTATTCCAAGAATAACAGCAGATACGGACTCTAGCCAATTCAGCTAAACGTTTCCGCATGTACCTCGTTTCCTACTCATGTGCCAGTTGTTCAATTTTTCTATTTAATTCTTCGTCACATACATAAAATAGGTCTAATCTTTCAATGATAAAGTCAGTTGTACAAATAATATTCAAAATCTTCGACCCTCTCTCAGTTGGCCAACTGTGCACTTTTTTAAATTTAATTGTTCTTTTGGTAGATAAAATGAGTCGTACCTTTCAAACTTCAATCTATACAAAAGATATTTTGATTTAATTTGAAATCTACGATTCATTTCTCTATCAAATTCAAGTTCAGATTTGTTTATTTATATTTTTTTTGTAAATAAGCGCGCCCCCCCCCCCAAAAAAAAAAAAAAAAATTTATTGAAATCAATCCCTGTTTTCACTTTTCACGATAGATGTGTCATTACTATCAGCACACAAAAATGAAAAATGATTACATGCAAAACAATTAACTTCATGCATGATGCATCACTTCTGTGAAAAGAATCATTTTCAGGAGAAACGCAACGTTGAAATTTCATTTGTTTCCAACTTTCCATTGTCAAAATTGAATAATTGATTACTGTCCTATCATTCTAATAGGAAGTGTGACGCAACCTGTGGAGACGGAGACGGAGACTTGAGAAAAGAAAAACGATAAGCATCATATTCAAACGCATGCATTCAAAAAAAAGATTGATACCATCTTCATGTAAAATACTTCCTGATTCATCGCTTCTTTCTGACAGTATATTCATGATTTTGAGGCAGTGTTGATTGTCTACGACAAATATGAGGTTGCCAGCTAGCTCTAGATTGACTGGCTACAATAGATCATAGATTGCTCAGATGAAGTCAATGCTGTATTTAATTAGGTCACTTGACAGTAACACTTGCCATTTATTTAGAAAAAGAAAAAAAGAACAGGTGGAAATTGAAAAGAAATAGGGAGAAAAATGGGCTAAAATGCTGATAGTGGTTTGTGCTAGTATTTATTGATGTCTTGGGTTAATGATCATGCCAATAGCCCATAATGGTACGATTAGCCCATTAAGATACATAAACTGATAAATTTACGAAGCCCATTGAGGCCTTATTAGCTGAGTTTGAGACAATAGAAAACCATCATATTTTACCCCAAATAAGCCTATGAATTTGAAAGAAAAGACCATTCATTGAGTTCTCTTTCTCACAAGACGCGCTGCACAAAATATTCGTGACTCGCTCGTGTTGAACTCGCTAACAATTCATTCGTTCACAGTTCGAGCTGTTAACGAGCTGAACCAGCTCGTTAATAAACAAGTCGATCTCGAGCTGTGATTAGCTCAGCCCGTGTAAGTATCGAGACCTTAGCGAGTTAATCTAGACGGTCGAATTGATAATCATCACCTCTAAATAGATCTTTACTGCAGAAATTTTTTATGATTTAATAATTTTATTATGTTTTTTAAACTATTATGTCATTTTTCTTGCAAACAAGTTACAAGCACTTGTAGTAACAAACTCAAGCTAAAAATTTCAGCTCGTGATCACTTGTAGTAACAAAACGAGTCAACTCGTTAACATATCGAGACGAGCTCGAGTTCGACCCAGCTCGCTTGAGCTCGGCCGGTTTGCACCCCTACTCACATCCAAACAAAATGGTGTAAGCGTTTGACCCGGTATTAATTTGCTGTCTTTGTTTTTTTACATCAACAAATTGTTCTACATCTCCTCAGTTGGAACCATACCTTTCATCCTTTGAAGATTTTTTTTTAACTTTTTAAGTGCCAGAATAGTATTCATTTAGAGAGGGAATGGGGGCATGTTGTAAATAAAAAACTGAAATAATAATCACAATAATCATTTAGACTTAAGAAGGAGAACTTTTGTAACCAATTAGAAGGCCAAACTCCTCAAAAGACGAGGTAAATTGTTGGATAAGTACAAGGCATCTAACTTTGAAAGCCCTCGTCTCTCTCACAAAAAGAACTCATAAACAAACTATACATTGTTCTATTTTGCAATCGTTGGATGGGAGGTGTACTGCTAAGTAGCTTGTATTTCATTCATGCAACTTTTTTCAACCATATAATAATAGACAGACTAATCAATTACAACTTTTAACTAATTAGCCATATAAATAAATATTGGTGTTAAAATAAGTTGGGAAAAATTCGTCGTGAAATTACTTATTGTCGGCGTTCTTTCCCGCGCTTTCAATTTCAACCATTGATTTTTTGGATTTAGGAGGCATCTATTGAAAAAAGAACGACATGCCACTCTTAAACGAACGTGATTTCTTTTTTGTGACTTGGGTGCAAACAATCTTTCGAAGTTTGTTTATTTTACCAATGAGGTCCTGAATTTTTAAGTCCTAGTCAGACGTAAGTTCCTGTCATTATTTACATGAGACATTATATCAATCATAAATACTCATGATTCTCATGTGATGAGAAAATATATCAGATGGCACAAGCATGATATTTTTAAAACGATTTTATTTGATTTGAAAGCGTCGATCTGATCCTTTTATGATGGCATTTTCAAAAATATTATTAACCAAGGGTTTGTGTTATTCCTCTCCAATGTTTTTTTGTTATTTATTTTGTTTATTTATTTAAACATGTATTTTTCTTGTTTTATTTCACATTTGACTTTCACAAGGGTGTGTTTTACCTCATGAAGTAGGTTTCATTCACATTTATCATTTTTATTTTCACGAAAATGTATTTTGTTTTATGAAGGGAGGGAAAGTTTGATGAAATATCAAATTTTTATGATCTTTGATTTTAGTTAACTTTTGAACTTGTATTTGAAGTATTTGAAGATCATGTGATTTCACATTTTTATGCATAATGAAATATATGCAAAACTTTTTATTTTCTCTTTTCAAAGAATGCACATGAAAAAAAGATTTCTGAATTCGTACTTGATTTATGAACTTACTAAACTTTATTTACATTTTTAGTATTTTATTTACAATTTAATATTTTTACAAAAGAATATGTCTTTCTTTTGTATGCATGGAAATTTTGAATTTATTTACTTATATTTTCTGCAAGGCTTATATGGTTTGGGTTTCTTTGGCTAACCTGGTCTTTTAATCATCAAGCAAGTCCACAATCGTGTTAATAAACATCATTCAATCATCAAAGAAGCAACTCAAATCAAGCTCAACTTAAATTTTCTAATTTTGGTTCAATTCAATTGAATTTTGAGTTCACATGAGCACCAGACCTAAATCAGTTCTAAACAAATAATAAAATGCATGAAAACAAGTTTGATGGTTGATTTGAGACAACTGAAATGTTTGTTTTGAAGACTAAAAAAAGTTTAAAACTTGAAAAGATCCATAAGGCTTTCAATTTTGATTTTAAAATTCAATTCAGAGCTGAAATTCAAAAGGGAAGAACAGTTTATGTTATTTTCTTTGACTTTTGGACTTGATTGTCTAAGAATTTACACAAAGAAGAGATCAATTTGAAGTCATAGCTTGAAAGTATGTAGGTTAGACTATATATTAGTACACAGACCTAGCTCTAATTCAAAGTGCTAAGGATTTGGAAGGAATTTCAATTAGGATGTCAGACATGGCCTGAAACACCATGCATTAGGGGTTGAGTTTGATTTTATGGATACAACTTGAGATTTTGGTGGCTGACTTTGATGTTTGAGCTTGAATTTAGATTTGTCATGTCAAAAGAAGCACTTATGTTTTTGAAATTTTTATGAAAGGTTCCCAAAAATAAAAATAAAAACTAACTTTAATTTTTATGAAATGCTTATTTTAATATTATCTGCATGTATCCAAGTTGTACCTAATTTAGTTACATGTTAGCTAGATTTCATATTAGTTACATTTTTCTGTTTTTGATAGGAAAAATCGACACACCACAAGATGAGTGTCACCAAATCATAACAAAAGTTCGGTTTTTGTGACTTCCCAACCTTCTAAACAAAACTCCATAGCAGAATCCATACATCAAGACCAAACTATATACCTATATCAGATTTTGTAGTATCGAGTTCAGGGGAAAATCAACCTCCTAATGAATAAGAGGATATTGACACATCAAAACTAAAATCTAATGTGTGCGATCATATGACAAAGAAGCAGATTGCGGGATAACTCATAGTTGTTTGCAACTACTGCAATGCCAAACGTGCAACAAAATAGTCTGTGGTACATGTCACCTTCATGCCCTCATTGAGGCTTGTCTACGAATAAGAAGAACACTTGCTCTAAAGCCTTTCAGAAAGTGTTAGTTGCCAAAAAATCATATGGAAAAACAATAATTACCAAGATTTTTTTATCAAGAGGCATTTAGAAGTGATCTTGTGGAGATGATAGTATTGCATGAACACCTCTCTCGATTGTTGGTCAATCAAGATTCAAAAAATGTGTCAACAACTTACAACCTTTGTTCAAAATTCCAAGCCGCAATAATGTGAGATAAGATGTTTTGAAACTCTATGTGCATTGAATGAAGACAACAATGAACCTACCGGAGAGCAACAAAGGAAGAGTGACAATTACGACCAATATGTGCACAATGGATAATCAAAAGAAGTCTTATAGAACCGTCATGACACATTTTGTAGATGATTCATGGTATCTACATCAATGGCTTTTAAGGTATAACTCTATTTAATTATTTATGTTATAATTCTATTTATTAAAATATTTTAAATATGAATATTATTTTAAATTTGTTACACTATGTTTAAATATTTTAGGTTGGTTTATTTAAAATTATATTATCTGTTATATTATGATTAAATTTTGTTTACCAAAATATTTATTTAAATATTCTAAGTTCCAACATGTACTATATCCCTACACCAATGATGTACTTGCGGAATATTTAATGAATGTTCTTTTAAATTCAAATTTATCTACAATAACAGTTGATGATTGTAACGTTAAAGATGGGTTGTTGCTGCAATAGTCCACAAATTAGATAATGAACAAATTTTGTTTAATGAGTCTATTTTACACATGAGTTGTTGTGCACATATTCTGAACCTAATGTAAAGGACCGGTTGGACATAATTGGGCAAAGTTTAGAAAAAGTTCATGATAGTTGTGTTTTTTTATCCTCTACTAAATATATAGAAAAGTTTGAAGAGACGACACGACAATTGCGCATCACTAGTATAACAAAATTTTGTTATGATGCCAAAACAAGATGGAATTCAACTTATTTAATGTTAGAAAAAGCCTAAGCTTATATGATGTTTTCTTTAATTTGAAATTACATTATGTGCAATACAAAAATGTGCCTTCTGAACAAGACTAGGAGAGTGTCAAAATATAAAATAAGATCCTTTGTGTTCTGAAATGTATGGACTATTTTCTATTTTTGGTGATGCGCAAGAGGTGTTGGATGAAATGTCATAGTATAATTTTGCTTGTAATTATCATAAAAATAAGATTCTTCGTGTATTGAGCTAAATAAAGACAAATTTTTTAATTTACGCCCTCTTAAACATACACATGAATTCCTAACAAACTTTTAGATTATTATTCTGAAAAAAATGATGGCGATGGTTATGAGAGTGAAGTGGAGAAAGATCGTTGAATTGTGTCGTTAATTATTTCAGGAGTATCAAAGAAGAGAGCCGAAATATCTATATTAAGATTCGGCCAGGTTGAAAATAATACTAGTGAATTTTCGGAGGACCTTTACAAAAAAGAAGAAGAGGAGCAGGGGCGGATCCATGTACAACCAGAGGGGGGCAAGTGCCCCCCCCCCCCCCCCCCCGGAAAAAAATTTCACAAAATTGTTTAGTGTATTTGTGCGATTTGTCGAATTTTTTTGCGAAATAACCATGTATATTTGAAAATTTGTGTTATTTTGCCCTCCCCTGGAAAAAAATTATGAATCTTGTCCTCCTCTGACGAAAATCCTGAATCCGCCCCTGAAGAGGAGAGTTGAAGGAGGTACATAATTGAGTCATTACATAAATGAAGCATTGAATTGTATGCTTTTATATCAAACTGTATCCTTCAATATCAAACTATATTTCCAAACAGTTATTGAATTGTCTATGTTGTTTACATGTCAGGATGTAGAGTAATATGAGAGGAGTGATAAGTAAGTGCTTTGCGTTCTGAGTTTGCCGATAAATTAGTTTTTTTTGCATTTTATTATCTTCTCTTTTATGTGTTTCATATGTTGAGACTGATGAAAATGGACTATTTATTTGTTTATTGACTTTGTGCTTTGAGTTGCTTCAATATTTATTGGTACTGTATATGTTTTATTACAAATTATACAATTCAATTCTACATAATATATTATCTTTATCCTTGTGTATATTGGTGAACAATGATTTTTCTAATTTCTAATATGAAAATATTACAAGGGGTCCGCATACGTGCATATTGTAATAATCAAACGGGTAATAGGGTAATAGCGGATAAGGTACGTTCAGAGGTGATGCGCACTGAACGGGTATGAATAGGTAGTTCATGCTCCGAGCTGTGATGCTCATGAGTAGATTGTGTTGTCAGTTCTGAGCTAGATATGTCGGATATAATATTTTGACTAGGTCGTGAGATAAACAAAATATTTACGAGCTAGATACATTGACATCTCTAGTTAGACCCATCATCATACATACATTCAGAAATTCCAAAATATCATACAATGTAAAATTATCATGGCTTAAGAAAATATTTTTGACAACAAATTGTTTCAAAAACCATAAAAAACCAACCGAATTGCTTCAATTAAATTCGGCCAGCCTAATTATGACAATTTTAAGTGATATGATGTCTCAGAATTGAACTTGTGGATCGACACCTTCTCCTATTAAAGCAGCTAATATTAAAGATCTAAACTATATAATATTTTATGTTCGGAAAATAAAGCAATATGATTTAAGTACTTTAAAGCACTTTAATGCATCAGTCATCAAGAGAGAGTAATTTAAAACACTCGTAGATGCAAAGTAATATAATCATCAAAATTTATAGCTTTAACACATTTAATCACACACTACTTTATCAGCTCACTTCATTATTATACATTTCTTTAAAACGATTTAGTATTGGCTTTATTTTACTTCTATTTTATTTTTCAAATGGACGGGGTGTACTTTTTGAATGATCCCTCATTTAAAAGATTACTTGACAATAGTTATTTCCATAATTTTGACAGTAAATTTATCAATAAATTAAAAAAAAATTAAAGACATGTTCTTAAATTTATAATAATTAGATTTAATTTTTGTAATTGAGTGCCACTTAATATTATCTTTATTAACATTAGAAATATGCAGTAATTCATATATAGTGACATTTAAAGAGAGATCAAACTATGAGCGGTTGGATCAAATTTAAAAGTATCATTAGAACTAATTATAACAGTTTGATTGTTTTATCAATTAATTAGAGGAGCAATACTATGAGTTTGATGGCTGATAGGAATAGAATTTGTTTCAGATCTGGTAAACATATATCGTTTAAGTCTATAGGTTTGCAAAAATAATCAGATTAACTTCTTTTGGAGCAAAACATACAATGATAAGCTTATGTTGAAGTTATCATTAGTTCTACCACATGATGTCAATGATTTATCTCTAAGTACAACTAATTTTATACAACATAGTTTAAAAAATTTGAAGGGATCGGATGACAACAATTTTGGTGATACTAACTATAACAACAATCATTTTTTTTCATTTTCAAAGTCCAAATTGTTGATCCAAACCGTTGAATATGATCTCCATAATAAAATACTCTTGCAGATCAAATTTTACATTTTTTTGAATTTTTTTACTATTTATTAAGATGAGTGTAAAATTTAACGATTCAGGTAGTTGTAACTTTGACATATTTTTTTAATTTATTACTGCTTACTGCTTACTGAAGTTTTTCAAGAAGCTCCAAAAAAAAGATTTATCTCACATGACAAGAAGTACAGTTGATCTTCAGTTGTTTTCTCAGCTGGTTCTAAAAGAAAAGCTTTAGTTTCAAATATTGTTTTTTTTTAAGATACTTTGTTTTTTGTGTGGTAAGGAACATAATTTGTAATAATCATAATTTTTGTAGCTTTTGGAAAAACGTGATAGTCGTTTTGGTATGCTTGGTTGAGAGACATGTTCTATTTGTGTAATAGAATAGTTCTAATATGTAGGTTAAGACTTAAGACTAAGTAGTTTAGTTCTTAGTTACTTTACTTGATTTTTATTTTCGAAAAATTGAACTTTTTTCGGTGATCTATTGTTAAATTTCAATGAAACTATGGAACAATAGATGCAGCTAAGGCATTTCAGATGCTCGATGAGGTGTCGATTAACCCCAATCAGGAGAATACAAAGGTCGACTCGCAAGATCTAATGGAGATCGATGGAGAAGGAGTAGATGGGCTTACCAAGAACACGAGCACTGCAATAGAAGGGACTGAGGGGACGAGTGCTCCCGAGGAAGATGAGGACCTCTTGGAGGCCTAGCCCACTCGGAACCTTCAAGAAATAGGCCGTCCCTGCTAAGTGTTAGCACTAGTCAATCAGTCTAGGGATTTTGTGTAGTGTAAATTAGGAAATTTTGTTAGTTTAAATGATTACAATGCTAACCTGGAATGTGAGAGGGTTACGTGATCAGAACAAATGCAGGGTGGTCAAAAACGTTTTGAGAGTACGAAACTGTAATATCATATGTTTGCAAGAAACAAAACTAAGTTATTTAGATCAATTTGGGCTCCGACAATTCTGTCATTCCTTTTATCATGACTACCATTGCAAATTGGCCTCTAATACTAGGGGGAATCATTACAGCATGGTCAAGGAATTTACATGTAATCAACGCTTACGTACACGAGTACTCTTGCAAGGTTACCCTAACTACACAATCATTCGCATGTATGGTTACAAATGTATACGGATCAACGGATGACTCACACAAAATCGATCTCCTAAACGAACTAAAGGAAATCCGTCGTATTAACGACTTGCCATGGCTTGTAGCAGGGGACTTCAACATCCTCCGAAGCCCGACAGACACAACGGGCACAAACTTTAACTTAGGCATTGCATTAGAATTTAATCACGCAATAGATTATCTTCAACTGCATGAAATTGAACTAAATTCAAGGAATTTCACCTATTCCAACAAAAGACCCACGCCCACACTCTCCAAGTTAGACAGAATATTCATATCAGAACAATGGCACAACCTGCTGAACTGTCCAATTAAATACCTCGTTGAAGACATTCCCGCACCAGTCTCGGACCACATTCCAATCTGCTTGACCATTCAAAAGTTAAGAACAGATAACAGCAGACAATTTAAATTCGAGAGATTCTGGTTACGTTTTAGTGAAACACGAGAAATTGTCAACAACGCATGGCAAATTAGCAACCCCTCTCCAATAGTTGCTATTGACCTGCAGAGACGCTTGCAAGCCGTAAGGCAAGCGCTTATGGCGTGGGCAAATAAGAAGTTCGCCAAGGTTTCGGACATCTTAACTACAACTAGATTAATTATACAAACTCTTGATAGGGTAGAAGAACACCGGAACCTCTTAGATAGGGAATTCAAATTCAGAATAGAACTACGCAAACATGCATACGACCTATCTATACTATAGGAACATAAATGGCAGCAACGCTCATCGGTGCGATGGCTGGCACAAGGGGACAAAAACACAAAATACTTCCACACTATTGCATCAAAAAGAATGCAATCAAATCACATCAACAGGTTGGAAGCCCAAGGCCTTCACCATACTCAATCTAAGGATATCGCACTAGCTTTCACATTATACTTCAAGGATATCCTGGGAAAAAAACACACGGTCGAGAATCTCAACGATGATATCTTACAACCAAGTGACCAAAGGGAGTTAAATGAGTTGTCCAACGACTTTACAGCAGAGGAAATTAAGCAAGGAGTACTCTCACTAGCTAAAGGTAAAGCATCGGGACCCGATGGCTTTCCCTCGGAATTCTTTCAACAATATTGGGAAATAGTGGGAGACAGTATATGTAAGGTAATCAAGGCCTTCTGCGACAACAGACTCGATCTATGGCGAATAAACCAAGCAACAATCACAGTAATTCCAAAAATTCAGAATGCTAGCAAAATAGATGACTTCCAACCCATAAGCGTACTATCAAGCATTCCAAAAATAATCTCAAAACTATTGGCATTGAGACTCCAAAAGGTACTCCCAAAACTAGTATCACATACCCAAACCGCATTCATAAAAGGAAGACACCTTATGGACACTTTCTTGGGGGCAAGAGAAGAAATTATCTTAAGACAAAAACTGAAAATCCCATCAGTGCTTATTAAAGTAGACTTTAGAAAGGCTTTTGACACAATTTCGTGGAAATTTATACTACAACTCCTAACAAAACTAGGATTCTCAAACAAATGGACATCATGGATAAGGGCCATCCTAATATCCTCTTCATCTTCAATAAGAGTAAATGGCCAATTAGGACCCCATTTTTTCCACCAGCGTGGTCTCAGGCAAGGGGACCCGCTTTCTCCCCTACTATTCATCCTAGCAGCCGACACCTTACAAGGACTAATCAACAAGAAACGACAAAACTTCTACTCTCTGCCTTCTCTCCACACCACAGCTTTCCAATTTGCTGATGACACATGCTGATATTAGAAGCACACCCACAAAATATCCGAACAATAATGAAAATACTCCAGGACTATGAGACAATATCAGGATTGGCACTAAATCCAGGTAAAACAACTCTAACTACGATAAATGTGCCAAATGAGCTCATCTCAGTACTTGAGATAATTCTTTCGTGCAAAACGCAACAACTCCCTATAAAATATCTAGGGCTACCTCTCACTATTAAAAGGCCAACAAAAGACCTTTTCCTACCCATCCTTGACGCAATACAACAGAAACTTCAAATGTGGAAAGGCCGACTACTTTCAAAAGGAGGCCGTCTGGTTCTTATAAACTCAACAATAAATGCCATCCCATTACACTTCATGCAAGCTTTCATGCTTCCAGCTTGGCTAATCAAACACATAGAACGAATTAAAATGCGATTTTTCTGGAAAGGCGAAACCAGCAACTCGAGTGGAGGCTATCAAGTCAATTGGACGACCGTATGTCTGCCTAAGCAGAACGAGGGTCTAGGAATTCTAGACCTCAAAACTTTCAACAAAACCCTACTCGTCAAATGGTTATGGAATATTTACAAACACAAGGAATCCATCCTGATAACTTTTATCCAAACACACTATAATCTCCCAGACCCATCCCAAACTTCCGACGGAGATCCGAGAACATACAATCCCCCCTCCTTCTTTCTCAAGGACCTCATATCCCTTCTCCCATTCTATAGTTCATCTACCGCAAGAGACGACAATAATGACATATATTGGAGATGGACATCTTCGGGATCGTTCTCGGCAAAGACTGCATACCAAATGATGATACACCCCGGTCACATCGATTGTCGCCCACGACTGATATGGGAAACGCGATCACCAATAAAAGTGAGAATCTTCATATGGACACTACTAAGAAATATAATCCCAACAAGGGAGCGGCTATCCAGATACGGGATCCCCTGTGAAACAAAATGCGTACTATGCCAAGGAGGCGCAGAAGAAACGTCCGACCACCTGTTTGTGACATGTCCATTCTCCCACCAAACATGGTTCCTCTCAACCAATCCACAGAACCTCAGATCAAGCGACTACCTCGACAAATGGTGGATGGATAGTATCTCCAACCTAAATAAATGACAGGCCAACAGGTGGAACACGAAAATGCAAGCATATTGTTGGAATATATGGAAGGAAAGGAACAGAAGGGTGTTCAACTCCTCGCATCGCACACCAAATCAGCTTGCGCAACTAATCACGAGTGACATATCAATGTGGGAAGAAGTTGGCTGATCAAACCTGAGCGAATATCTCACTTCTTAAATGATTATTCGAGTGTTCTAACAACATATTCATGGGTTTGTTTTTCTTTTTTCTTTTTTTTCTCTTTGTAAATAAGGAATAAGCTGTAATGAGCTGTAAAACTTTTTTCTTTTAATTTATGAAATTTTCTAAGTGGGCAAACCCACTTACCTCAAAAAAAAAATTTCAATGAAATTGATGTGATTAACCCATTTTGGGTAAAAAAATAACCGTTTGATTGCCGTCAAGTGTCAACAATAGTGCAATCCAAGTTTATTTGATCCACGAAAACATGTGCCTCAAATTATAACCAAATTGCAAAAATTAGAACTAATTCAAATTTAAAGTTAAAAAAATCAGTTATATATATTTTTTTAGTTTTCCTTTCTTAGAATTGGTTTGAAATGTGAACGATTGTCGCACATAAAATCTGGCCCGAGATTGGATCGGTCCGGACCGACCCGACTCGCCTAACTCGTCTTAACCCGCCACTAACCGTCCTTAACCCGCCATTAACTCATTGTTAATCTGTCATTAATATTTCCTTTTATTTTTTAACAAATTATTTGAATTTTATATTTTTTAATTATAAAATAAACTTAACAGATTCTTTTTTTTTATTTTTTATTTTTGACATTTTATTTTCGATTTTTGTAATTTTTTGCATTTTATTTTGATTTTTTTTGGATTTTTGGAATTTTTCGAAAATAAAAAAACCCGGCGACTCGCCTCAAACCCGTAGGTCCGCCGATCTGTGGACCTAAGACGGGGTGCGGTCGGCCTACAAAATTTGAACCCGTGAAAACCCGGCCCAGCCAACCCATTGGACCAGCCAACTCGTGGACCGACCAAACCGTTGGATCGGGCCAGTTTGGACTGACCCAACCCGGACCAGACCATTGTCAAGTCCCTAGTATAGATCATGGACCCGGAGCATTTTCAGAAAACACTTCTCATAAATAAAAATAAGTGTCGGTTGTCGAAGCAGTAATCACTTAGGTGATCCATGCAATTTATTTTAGGAAAATGTTCCGCAGATATCGATTATCAATAAGCATGTTATTATGCACATTGTTTCAATTATTATGCACATTGTTTGAGTTATTATACATATTATTTTTGTACCGAAAAATTATTATGCATTTTAACAAAATAACATGCGTAATAACTCAAATAACATGCATACTATTTCAGTTTAAAATATAACATGCATAATAACACAAATAATATGCATAACAATTTCAGTAGGGACTATTTTAAGTGATTTTTTCAAGTTTAAATTCTAATTTTTGTTGTGGACGTGTATTGTAAGCTTACGAGCAATAAATAAAAAAATAATTTAAGTACAAAAAATAACATGCATAATGATTAAAATAATGTGTATAATAACTTTAACAATGTTCATGACAATAGTCGATATCGATTTTGATATCTAAGTATGACCCACTTTATTTTAACACACTTTTTTTTTCCTTTTTGGTAACTAATTTAGTTTGAGTCGTTCAACCGAAGCAACCTTTTTTTCTCTTCCTTTTCACGCAATCTCCACTAAGTAAATCTCAATTGTGCTCCCACTCCACTAACATCTCAACTGCCGAATCTGAAATACCCAAAATTTGAAGAGAAATTTGGGAAGATATTGATTATGTTGGGGGAATTTCTCACTCTTACTCTTACGTAAGTGATGAATTTGTAATTTTGTGTAGCTTTGGCTGATTTATACTCTTGTAGGAACTTAAAAATTTGAGTGTATTTGCGAAATGTAGGTTGTTATTTGGGTATGCTTACCCCGCATTCGAGTGTTTCAAAATGGTGGAGAAGCGACCTGGTCATGTTGAGCAGCTCCGATTCTGGTGTCAGTACTGGTGAGTGTTTTCCAGTATTTATATTTATTCGAACAAGATCAAATAGCTAAATAGCTCTCAATCTGATAACTTCCGAATCTGGTCTTACTACTTTTATTTATCTGATTGGATCGATATTTGCATATCTGCTTAAAATATTAGATTTAGTTTCTGAAAGCGTGAAGAGTGGTGGTTTTTTTTTTTTTTTTTTTTTTTTTTTTGGGGGGGGGGGGGGGGGGATTAAATGTTGTGGCTTCTCTCAAATTCGCTTTTCATGCTTTCTCAATTTGTTTCGTGTATGTTAAATAATTATGCTGAATGTGTGCAAGTCAGAGTTAGATTCATTTCTTCTCTGTTAAAATTTGAAAAGTGATATCTTAGTTACCGAAGCTAAGTGTGGAGCTACTGTTTTATTTTTCTTCAGAATCTGTTTTTCTTTAAAGTAAAATTCACAAGGCTGAAACTTCAATTACAATATTTTGAGCATTGTAGTTTAAGAATGATTAGATCTGAGAAAATGTGTTCAAAGAGAACTTTGAATGAAAGTAAGTTAAGAATTAAAGATAAAAAAGAAATGGACACTGAGGCTGAGAAGCTAGACACGGGTCAGTCCTTCACTTCCTTGTAGCAGCCATTTGGGGGCTACCAAGCATATCCATGGATCAGAGAACAGATCCCCCGGTCTCTACTAAGAAAATGCCATCCACTATCCAGAAGGCATAGAAAGCATAAGCTACCCAGTAAATTCTCTCAGTTGCATAACAGCATTTCTATCGAAAAAGGTAGATGCTTGGTCAAAGTGATAATATCTATAGCAGCTGCCTTAGAGAGAGAGTCATAAAAGATATAAAGTGCTGAGGCTGGTAGGGAACAGGAATTAGAAGCCGGAACAAAAAAAGGAATCAATGTATTAATAGAGTTAAAGACAATAATTTGGTTATATTACATCAATAAACAATTTCAGACCTAATAAGCGCGTCCAAAACCAAATCTGTACTGAGTGGAACAATTTTAAACTGAATGACATAATACTGGAGACTCCACTCTGCAATTGATAGGAACTCTGAACCCATATGCCTGGAAACTTTATCTGACATAACAAGAAGAATACTTGAGCATTTAAATCACAGCTCCAAATGAACCTGTTTACCAAACATTAAAATGACTTTACATAAAAGTTGAATTCTAAGTGACAGAAATCTGAAATTATTTGAATACGAATAACTAGAAAATGCAAATATTTTGCCAGATCAGGTCTGAGTTTCTATCAGTCTGGCTTTGGTAAGTGAAAATGTTAATGCATGGTTAATCATTATTAATTTTTCCTTTTTTAGGATTATTGTTGCAATGGTGCTAGTATTTGAAAGCCCCCTCTCATGGTAATGCTAAACTTTCAATCATTAAATCAGTCATTTTTCCAGTTAACTATTACAATTTTGCCAATGACAACACTATCTATTACTGAACATAGGTTGCCTATGTATGGAGAAGTTAAGCTAGCCTTCTTCGTCTATCTCTGGTACCCTAAAACTAAGGTAACTGATTTCGTGTTTCCTCAATTTCATATAAATTATTTCAGTTTTGATCAGTTTCTGTATCAATTATTTTCCTGGTTAGAATCCATATTGATGCCAATGAAGTAAAAAAGGCAGGTAATAAATGTTTTAGTTCAATACTGATTTGTCTGGTAACAGTGGCGTAACCAGAACACCGAGTTAGGGAGGGCCGATTTGCAAGTATCATTTAATTTTAATATTATAAAGATGTCAAAATTTATTTTGATCAAATTATACAAATTTTTAATAAAATTTTCAATTTTAATCAAAATTTTAACTAAAATCTTACCATTTAATTAAAAAATTAAAAAAGGAGTACAGATTTTTCTGGACCAAAGAGGGGGCCGGGGCCCACCCTGGCCCCCCCCCCCCCCACTGATTCCGCCACTGTCTGGTAACATGTGTAAAATGACTGGTACTCACCTCCAATTGGGTGTGAGAGATATGGTTGTAATAGATCATAAATTAGCTCTCATCATCTACTGCTTTTATAGAAGAGGGGTAATATAAACAAAATTAAATTCTAACAAATAAGCTAAAAGAATGCAAACTACTAAAAAACAACAACTATGGTAGTCATTAGGGTTTCAATATGCAAATAATGTGCAATGAGTAGTGTAAAGCTTCCGGTTTGTACAAATATCAGAAACAGTTGAACTCTTAACCCCTTTTGCTTCCTTTAATGGAAACCAGCTGGTACAATACCATCTTTGTCAGTACTCTGAAAGACTGCCACTGTGGCTATGTACCAGAAATGGAATTGAATACATATATATATATATTTTAAAACTTCCATTCAATTGCTGGAGTTTGCTAACCTAACCCAGTCCTGCGACCCTGTGGTATGGATTTGATATAGGAGAAAAAAAATTAATCCTAATTATAATTAATAAACCAAAGCTCTGTAGATGCAAGCATTTTCAGTTCGAGTATCCGCAGCTTGAAACGCGGAGTTCGCATCTGAGGTTCTCCAATTTTTTTGAAAAATATTTGCTGTATGTACCTTTCCTATCAATAATCCCCTCTCTTAAGAAAAAGAAAAGATAAAAAGTAGAATAAACCTCGATTATCATTTCTTCTAATTCAACCAAGTCCAAATGTTAATACAAACTTCGAAACAACTTTTTATTCAAAATCCAAATTGTTGCATCCTCTCTTAATGGTGCCAATTCTATCTCCATCAGTTTTTCAATACCTTAGGGTCTACCCAGCAAGCCGCACTTCTAATTAACTAATTTTATTGTAATTTTCTTCTTAAGGGAAGCGATTTGGTGTACGACACCTTCCTGCGGCCATTTGTGATGCAGTACGAGCCAAACATAGAGCAGAGGTTAGGAAACCTACGTGCCAAATCAGCACAGATTTTGGTGTTCTATATCAGGAACTTCACTGATAAAGGGACAACCTTTTTCCTCCAAGTGTTGCAACAGGTGGTATCTCCATCGCCTAGCAGAGTATATATAAGACATGAGGTAAAGCTTGTTTTTGCAATACTCTGTCAATCTTTAACATGATAGATAGTAGGAATTAACATGCCAGATACCACCATTTCTCTTATTGGGTATCATGGCTAAAATATTTGGTACTTACTACTGTGGCTTCCTGCACTTCTAATTGTTGTCTTTTCTTTTGGTTTGGGTGGGAGTGTTTTTTCATTTTAAATGGAGAACAGTTTCTGGACCCCTCAAGTTGGTGCCTTATAAGTTATAACCATGCCGCACTTAACAACAACAACAACAACAACAAAGCCTTTTGCTCCAAACAAGTTGGGTAGGTTAGAAATGAAGCCTATAGTGGGTTTCATCTCCATAAGATTGGCTGAATTTTTACGTTGGCTCGTCAAGCCTATCACAACCCTCCTCCTTTTCGGCTTTGGGACCAGTTATGTAAAACAAATAACAATACTTACAGTAAAAAAAAGGGAAGTTAAAAACAAAAGGACCCAAAAGATAATACATGTCAGACTTTCTTAAGGCCAGTGGGAGTGGGATTTTCTGAAGAGATGAAACCAACCCTTTTACTTGTTCATTTAATGACAAGCATTGCAAAAAGCCAAAAAAGTATTCGAACAATGTTTTCATGCCTCTTGAACGATGACTTGTAAGTTGTAATTGACCTAAAGTTCCCATATTTTGTGGTATATCTCAATCTTCTAAGTGAACACAGCTCAGTCAAAAAACTGCCTTTTGCTTATAATATAAACAACTATGACAATTTAAAAAAAGGACAAAAATGTGCAAGTGGTATATTGAGAGAGATATTTGGGTAACTTATGTGTATTGGTGAGATTAATAACTGTTTTCTAGAAGAGATGACAAGGACCGAAAGAGACATTTGGCTATTAATACACACATCTAAATAAACAAGACATGACCTTCGAAACATTTTTCTCTGTTTCTAATTATCATGAGAGGGATATGGTGTAATTACCTCTCCGTGGCACTGTATACCAACAATTTATATCAAAATGTTAGTAAACCAAATATTAATAACAACTGTTAGAATGTTTGCTATGCAATATTAGTGACATGTATTTTAGGAATCATTTATTTTGCCTGTGTAATAATTAATGGTGAAGCACTTGAAAAGACAACCGATTTTTTTGCACGTGTGGTGCATTTATTTTGTTGGCCCTTCACTACCTATGAAACTGCTTTCAAGTGCAATAATAATTTATAAGCATTTAACAAATATGGAAAATGATGCAGATTCAGTTCAACAATTGGTTTGTGATCCAACTTACAAAATTCTGTAGATTAGTTCAACCAACAAGAAGTAGCACCAAACCCTCCTCAACTATCAATTCAGTTTACAAGCATATGGTAAGTACATATATGAAGATAATATTTTTCTGACAATCAAAATCATCTCAATAAATAATTAAAGGAACGTCTACTTGTCCAATAACAGTAGACAACTAAAACCATTACTCGTTAATGATTAGTGCTAGTCCATACATGATTACTAAATAAATATTAGAAGACATGGTAATGCGAAGATTTCTTATTCAAGTAATTGATACATAGTAATCTCGAAAATAGAATCAGTGTGTCATTAATAATTATCTTGTTGTTTTTTTAAGATAGTAAGGATCCTGATACCCATTTAACATGCTAGGAGAATCACAATGATTCTTCAGTTGCCATTGTTGTATTTTATTTATTTATTTATTTAGTGAAATCATTGTTATTTTAAAGAGAGAGTAAACACCTTAGCAGCTTCTGCCAAGTTTTGAGAGAGAGAGAGATCAAAAGTGCCTTGGTAGCTTTTACCAAGCTTATAAAAAATAAATAATAAAACCAAAATCCAGAAGAATAAGAAGAAAGGGAGAGGGATAGAAGAATCAATTGATAGCCTCACTTATAAAATATCATTTTTTCTTCTTTTTGTAAGGATAGTAGGAGAACTGCCTCCTAAATTAACGTTATTAAATTTAGAAACAAAAAAGTCCATCTTGATGGATTTGAGACATCAAATCCAATAAATAAAATTTTAACTACATATTATATGATTAATATATCATATACTATATGTGCATGTGCAATTTGTTACATTTTATAAATGCATGTGCAATTTGTTACCTACTATAAATGCATGTGTCATTTGTTACCTACTATAAATGCAACTGTTAAGGAAGTGAAAATCAAATTTAATAAGAAGTTCAAAATCGAGTATTTTTTTTAAAAATTGCAAATCGAGATTTAAAAAAAAGAGAAATTAAGATACGAGGAGTAATATAAGATATGCCATAAATGTGATTAATTATGAAATTACAAAATACGTATTTCGTTAAGTTCTGAGTACGAATACATATAGAATTAAAGTAAATTAATTATAATTGTTGATGGATCAATTATGATTGATTTAACTAATGATAGCGTTAATGTAAAGTTAGAAAATTATTTTGGGTTGATTCAATCAAATTGAATCAAAGTCCAAGCAAAACAGTCAAATCAACAAATGTCTTGCGGCCGCAGAAGACTATAATAGATTTGGAAAGAAATTTGCATTTTTCATAACAAGTCATTTGCAGTCGCAAGTGACTAGGCAGATTTTATGCAGATTTCAGCCCAGGTCAATTGCGGCCGCAAAGAGTCATTTTGCGGCTATAAACAATGAGACCGAAAGACATGAATTTTCTGTCTTATTTTGCTGATATCTTTCTGACTTGTGTTCTAAATAATATCAAATTTTGTGTGCGTGTTTACAACAGTAAATCACACTTTTGGAAAGAATTTGGAGAGAATTTGGATATCAAATATTTTATAGAATATTTGATATTAATGATGACATCTCTGCAAGATACGTTATCACTAGTATTTAAGCGTTGAGTCTCTAAACAATACTGGTGTGTTAGATGCACATGTTTTATGTTTAGGCTCTCCTCTATCCTCTCCATTAAAGATAGTTACTTTTTGGTTGATTTGTGACCTTACAAGAAAAGAAAGAGCACCGATGTTTGCTTGGAAGAATCCGCTAGCGACCATATCGAATTGTTGTTCAATCATCTTCAACGACTTCTTGGACTTGCTTGAGTGGCAAAAAACGGAAGGCCGTAGAGATGATTAGTAGGTTTTCGTTTTCGCTATTTTATTTATATTAGATTATTGCACGGAGTTTTAGTTTGTAATTGTTTAAATTAGAATCTCGATTTTTGACTCTTACCTAATTGAAATTGCACCAACACATCTCCCTTAGAACTGTTTTTATTGCAACAAGTGGAATTTGTTGTCTGCTGGGTTGTATGTTAAACTGAACAAATAACAAGCACTTCTGTAAGGACATGAGAATAATTTCATGGAATCATAGGTCTATGAATATTGTAACTGAAATTTTATTCAAGAAAATACTTTTGGTTACTAGATTACTGAAATCGATCATGTGTAGTTATTACATCTTATTTCTATTCACTTAATCCTTTGTTAAGGTTGGTTCTCTCTTAAAACTAGATAAGATGAAAGTGTTGCAAGACCAAAACCCACAATCCAAACCCTCAAAGGCTCATGGATTAGCGGATCGGCAAGTTTGGGCCGGGTTAGAGGGGCTCGGTCCAGGTCGAGTTTTTTTATATATTTTTTACCAATTTTTTATGAATTTTTTTTAACTAAGATGGGTTAGTGGCATGTTAGATGAGTTATACCCGAGTTAATGACGAGTTAAGATGGACTATATTCAGGTAGTAGCGGGTTTAGATGAGTTATATCTGGGTTATGACGGGTTATACTCAATTATGGAGGGTTATCATGTGTTATGAAGGATTATGTCCAGGTTAAGATGTGTTATTCTCGGATATTGGTCGGGTTTTAAGGTGAGTTATGGCCGGTTTGACGGGTCGGTCCGGGTCGGACCGGATCTTTTTCGGATCGGGTTTAACACATTTTTTTCCAACAAAAATGACCGCTATCCGTCTTAAGTCCTTGTATTTTCTTGGACGGGTCTGCACGAGTTTGATCTCAAGTTGAACCGGTTCGAGTCGCGACCTTGGTTTTCCGGACTGAATCGGATCAGATCAGGTTTTATCAAATCACTAGAGGCTGCACATGTTCGCCAGTTAATTTTTTCTATTAGTTAGACAATTGCAATTGAGAGTAACCTTTAACAAGGATAGAGACCAGCCTATTTTTCATGGACCCACCACAATTTGTTTCAAAGTACACCTAAAATTTGTTTCAAATCTTCACACTAATTGCAAGGTATTACCGGATCCAGAGTCCACATCGGTTGTCAGTATTATGATGAGAGTGGGTTACTATTGTTCTATCTGAACCACCCAAACAAAATTAAATGTGTAGAGTAAATGTTGATTTTACGGTTACCAATTTTCTTAATCTTTATTGAACCATCTGATTCTTGTTTGCATAGTTATCCTTTAAAGGCTCCAACATCATGCAGTCAGTTTATCCAAGTTAAATTTATGTTTTCACGTAGGTAATAAATATCATTGTTCCATTTTGATAGAGAATTCTAAACATACCCTAGCTTGATATTTAATGAATAATTTCAGAAAAAAATAGTGTACATTTAATGTTTGTTGTTGATAATTAGCTCCGACATCATGTTTTGTTTGTTTATGTAATTATTTATTCATTGTTGAGCTGGTCACTTGCTATATTGCAAACTTCTTTGACGTGATCAAAATAAAGGAAGTGATAGTAAATTATTACAAAATAAATAAATAAATAACAACATGAGCATGTGCCCGGCTGTTATTTTGATAATGACTTCATTCCTTGCATATACCAGGCACTAATTCACATGTTGCTAATCACAAAAGTACATATAAAGAAAATAACAGCAGTATGTTGTCTCAGGTGCAATCTGTACAAAATCTCACAATCTGACAATTAGTTTTATACTCAATGCAGGAGAAAAAAGAACCAGGATGGAGCCCTTTCCCGGGCAAACGGCCAGTAAGCAAAGAACCCAAAACCCCTTACAACTATGACAGTGAAGCGACAATTGCGAAGCCGCTTCGCACTGCAGCTGCGATTGCGCGAGCCAAATCCAAGCAAACGCATTACCTCACCAACTGGAAGCGTTAGCAGTCTTTGTAAATAGAAATACCGCTACTAGGTTCGCTGTAAATACACCATGCCAACAAAAATACACTGATAACAATTTCATAGGCATAGTACTATTGGCAATTTCTTTGTTTTCCTTGCTTTTTCTTGTTAAATTTAAATTCTTATTGCAATAGTAACTTTCTTCAGTAACCAGTGGAACCAAATCAACTATCACACGGCACCGCTCTGCACGCATCTTGGACCGTCCGATTGCCTCGAGATTTGTGTCACAGATCTAAAACCCCCCCTGCCGTCCATCATGGCAGCCCAACGGCGCGCTGCACCTGTATTGCGCAGGGACCCGTAACCAGTACGAATAAAGTTGATCCATCCTTGCAATACTGTCTTTAAAAAATCTAAATATATCAGAAAGCTGACAAAAGAATAAAAATCCTGTACCAATGCATTGACTTCGTTTATTTTCTCATTAAATCTACCCTTGTGACAACTTTTTTTGATGCAAAGAGAACTTTATTAGCAATTCGTTACTTATTTCATTATTTGTGTAGATTCTCCTATTAGTGACAGCACATTACGAATTGGAAGTTGGAACAAGACAGCACCAAAGAAAGACAAAAATTCCAGAATAAAATTGCACGATTCCATGTCCCCCCCCCCTACTTTCCAACAATTCTGTAATGAAACAATTTTTCATCAGTATTCAGTATCAATCCTTTCAATCACTTCTCCCCCCTAATATTTACAGGAGATCAAAATTCAAAACTCAAGACAAAGAAACAAAACAAAGTAAAAATTCTAAGAAAACGCAAAACGCAAAGAAAAGAAAGGGAAGGAAAGAACTCAAGCTATCTCCTAAAATTGAAAATCGCCCCCAAAAATTGAAGACAAGGCGAGAAGATCTCCAAGAGGACCCGCTTGACATCGACCCGTCGCCGCGTGGCCGCATCCCTGGCCAAAGGGTTCGGTTGCAAGTACGCATATGCTGCATGCTTCACCAAGGGGTTGCTAATATTAATCTCGGGGCAGCTCCCACCTCTGACAGGTGATGGCACATCAGCAAACTCAGGCGAAGTCAGAATATCTCTGAGACTGATATAGCCTCCATCTTCATGCCCATTTGATACCGGATTGATCTCGTAGAATCCGGCGGAGGAGGTATTGTCTCCATTTGGAATTCTGATCGGAGTCAGCCGCGTTGGGCGCTTGAATGATCTCCAGTGACGCAGCTCGAACTCGCCATTGGTGGAAGGTATCAAGCGGTGTTTAGAGTCTTTAGACATGGCAGAGAGAGGAAGTGAGGCATGAGTGAGATGATGATTGTGTTTTTGGTTGAACCAATCAATGCCGATAATTAGTGGGTTGAGACTTGAGAGCGAATTTCAGGATGGTGGTTTTTTCGGGAAATGCGAAACGGAGAGAGAGAGAGAGAGAGAGATTAGAGAGAGAAGTACTTGGAGAAGCGTATTTTCTATTTGGAGTTTTCTTTTGTGTAATTGTGTTGTGATGGTTTGAGGAGAGAGCACGGCCGTTGGATGGAGAGGGGTGATAGAGAGTGGGCCAGGGATCAATTATTGGCTCCAGGTCACAACACATGGCCAACTACTGCCCGGTTTGATTTCTCAAGAGAGAAATTGAGAACTAATTTTTATTTTTGATGAAAAAAAATAGAGAACAACTACCAAAGAAGGGATATGGATGAATTAGTGGCTTTGATATAATCTATTGTCAATGCTCCAAATATTTATATTTATGATTTCTCTCTCAATGACAGCGTGCCCCAAAAACCAAACGTGAAAAGGAAACAATTGACTGGCGTTATTCTTCAATGTTGTTCACGTGTGGTGCCGAATTTTTTTAAGTAATTAAAAAATATAAAAAATAAAATATATAAAAAAATAAAATGAAATTTTGGAAGTGCTTGAATTTTCAAATTAAAAAAAAATCCTAAATTCGCTATTGGATAGAGTTTACCCTAAACTCGTTGTTGCCAATAGAGAGTTTAGGGTGAGTTTATTCTAAAATCGCAACCACCAGTTGTGAGTTTAAGAAAAAAAAAAATTTTAACCCCGCTCATTTTCGAAGGAATTAATGTTTATGTTTTTATGAATGTTCATTTTTCGACATGTTGTTAATGTTTATGTATTGTCTAAAAAACACAAATCCAAACATAAAAGTTCAAAAAACACAAATAATCCCAAAAAAAACACAACTTTCAAATGTAACATACATATCCATAAATATAACATACAACTCCACGAATAAAACATATAAGTCAATACATATAAAACCTACAATCTGGATAGAATTGCTAGGAGTGAACATCTTTTTCTTTTGCTTCTTTCGCAAACCTCTCCCTTTAGGCGATGTGTTGGGCGCATCAAGAGTCTCCTCTCGATCCTCACCTGAGTCACTCTTCGTATGAACGGGACCGTGCAATGGACTAAAATGTAGCGGTGCAACAACAGGAGTCCCCTCGGACACTGCATCAAGCCCCTAGTAAAACCCAATTAATCTATTAAACATCCATCTAATTTTACTAAAAATTTAAACAAGAGAGAGGTATGTACCTGTGATGTGTTCGTGAAGGGACTCTGATTCAAGTCCAGGAAGGAGTCAATAAAGCTATTAAGCTAGTCTTTGCACCGTAACCCTGAGAGGTCTGACCAGAACCTCCAGCCCAGTCGGAAAACTCGCCATAGTCCTGCGAGCTCTGCACGACAAACCCAGATGGACTTGCCGCATAACCGGCAAACCCGCCAAAATCCTGTGCCATAACCCATGGTACCGCCAAAATCCTGCGAGGACTTGGATATTTACAGCTCGATAACTTTCGACTATAAAAAAGACCAGTTATGATTTTGACGAGCACAGCCGAAATCGTTACAAAAATTTACCTAATTACAACCCAACTCATCAATTAAAATATTAATATTTTATTAATAAAAAAATCTAGTATACCCCTGCCTCGCACCTTTATTCCGGAGATTCTGTTTTCGGAGTAATATCCGGAAACAGTGATTTCAGAGTTAACTTCGAAAACAATGATTTCGGAAAGGTTAATTGGTGAATTCGAATCGAATTTTGTCAATTGATAATTTTTTAATTTATTTTTGTTATTAATAAAAATTCCGAGAATAAATGACGTTATTTTGGTATTTCGCTATTCCAACAGTTGTCAAACACACTCTCAAACTTTACGGAGACAACGAGGATAAAACACAACGTGGAAATCATAATTTTAGGATTTACAATTATATATATGTTGTTTATGACACTTCATGGAACACTAAAAATTCAACACTATCACTCTAAATTTTGCATTTTCTAAACTAATGTATGATTCATATATATAATTTTAGCCCCACGATAAATATTATATATTTTTGGAACTAAGTTTACATTACTTAGTGCCTTTTTTGACAAATAACAATTCAAGGTAAATTGCTTGATTTCATTTCTTTTCAAAAGTATACAATAATTAGTACTTCTATTTTTTTTTATTTAAATTAAGAATCAACAATTTTAAGCATTCTAAATTGGCGGTCGGTAATGATACTTTATTTATAAAAATAAAAAAATGTATTCGGATCAAAGTTGAGATTTAGTGCCCAAAATAAGGAAAATGTATTTGTATGATACTATGATATGATATATATAGAATAGTTTTCATAATTTTGACAAAAGAAAATGTATGCAATGTTACTAGGAACCATTTAGAGAAATAGTGGTGAAATTAAAATATTATATCAGTGGAGATCAGAAAAAAAAACAACAGTTGATATTAAATAAAAGTTAGTATAATGTTTTACTCTTTAACAAATTTACGAATTAAAACTAAAATGATCAATTTCATTTAATATAATTTTAAATTACATTGAGATTCAATTACAAATTTACCATTTTTTATTATTTTTAATTATTCTGAGTGATTGAGAATTTTGAGTGAGGTACAATAATTCTACTGAAGTGTAAGTGACTCCGCCACAGAAACACAAAAGGCATGCAAAAGCTACTGTATTTTTATTGCCAACATTTTTACATAACTGTTTTAAATGACCAAAATCTCATTTCACGATCAATTGTGGGCTGTTCAATTTCTGACCACGCAATTTGTTATTTGTTAACATTGCCATGTCAACACACTCTAATTAACTTTATAATAACAAAAGAGTTCTAATATGAAAGTTTTATCTAGGATCAGCTTGATTTTCATTTTTCTATAGCAACATCTTTGTGGTGTACATTGCCAACATGGTCTAATCGTATAAATGAAAAAGGAGAACAAATCATCTCATGTGGCTAGCATGTCAATTGTATCTCGCACGTTTCTTTTGCAATGTGAAAGATACTTATTTCAGTGCTCCAATCCCCACAAAATCATATTCTATCCACGTCATTTTGACTATTATTTAATTAAATAGCTTGGGGCAGAGGGAATCTATATATCTTATCAGATTCTTAAGTAGCGTTGGTAACTTGAAACAAAAATATTATTAAAATAGATTTATGCATCAGTAATATAATCTAATTAATAGGCAAGTTTTGTGGATTAAAACTAACCTCAAATTTTCATTTAAAAGAAAATTGAATGGAGAAATTTGTGTAAAATACAAATTTATTTGACATCATTTAATATATGCCACGAGATGTGCAGGAGTTATAAAAACATACTCAAGACATAGAAAATCAGATGATGGTGATGGAACAAGTGGAGGAGTTGTGGTGGCTTCGCCAACATAGCGTTTGTATGAAAGAGACATGTGTTTTGATTTGTTATGTTTGCAGTTAGGGGTGTAAACGAGCCGAGCTCGAGCGAGCTGGGGCGAACTCGAACTCGGCTCGTTTGTTAACGAGTCACGAGCTGAAACTCTCAACTCGAGCTCGGCTCGTTAAGGCTCGAGCTGGCTCGTTTGTAGCTCGTTTGCAAGAAAAAAATGACAAAATAATTAAAAAAACATAATAAAATTATAAAATCATGAAAATTCTCTATGGTAATGATCTATTTAGAGATAGTGGTAATCAATTCGACGGTCCAGATTAACTCGTTAAGGTCTCGATACTTAAACGAGCCGAGCTTGTCACAGCTCGAGCTCGGTTCGTTTACTAACGAGCTGGCTCGGCTCGGTTCGTTAACACTCGAGCTGTTAACGAACGAGTTGTTAGCGATCCGAACACGAGCCGAACACGAGCGAGTCACGAGTCACGAGTATTTTGTGCACCCCTATTTGCAGTAGTGTTTTTTAGTATTAAGGTTTGTTTTGGTAAATGAATGATTTGTTGATGTAAGATAGTGATAGGTGTGGTTGATGATTTGTAAGTGGTAACAAGGCCAATTGAAAAAACTCCTTAGGTAGGTAGGTGATTTTCGAAATTGAAGTTGGTAACTAGAATGAACTTTTTAAAGGAAACGTTGATGTATTCTTAAAATACATTAACAATAGGACAGTTTGTACTAAGGACTACTTTGTTTCAATGAAACATGTGGGGTCATCTCCTACTCTTTAGTAAAAAAATGTAATATATGCCACAAGGGCTAGAATGATTTGCAAAGTTCACTTTAATTCATACTTAGCATTTGTATCTTTCAAAGTTTAAATGATCACTCCAAACTGTTTAACTTAATCTCCATATAAAAATTTCGTTGATGGACAAATATTTATTTTTTAAAATATTAAAAAAATCTAAAAAATAAAAATTTCAATCGTGAGTTGAACAAACAAAATTTTCATATGAAGTTTAAGTTTAACATTTTGAATAAACCATTTGAACTCCGGAACTCGAAACACGAATATAAGAGCATCTTCATTCCTGAAACTTTTGGAATTTCTAAATAATTGTCACATCGGTTTTAGAAATTTTATCTTTTTTCGTTTCTAAATCTTTTATTACTGAAACTAAAAAGTTAGAGTTTCTGAATTGCCATATCAGCAAATATTACTAGTGTTATGGGAGATCGATCAATTTTAGCCAATGATTAAGTCATATCATAGTTTATAAACTCTAGAGCAAAATTGCTAAATAAGAAACTCATCTACATTTCTGAAACTCATTAAGAAACTCCAAAATTTTTGCAAAACATCTAGTCCCACTCTATACCACAACATATATCTGATATGTCCAAAAAAAAGTAATATTTGCCAATATTTTAAAGGTGGACATTAGTTTTAGCAGATTCAAATCCGATCTGTTTCTAAATTTTGTAACAGCTTTGCATCATCTGATATGATGCTGCATTGCTGCTGACCATCGATTCATCGATTAATTGCTTATCCATGTAAACAAGAACAAGTCATTCGGTTCGAGCTTGGGACTCCTGTCCACAAACTAAAAAAGCACCTAGTCAATTTCATGCACCTAATTACACGTAATTATGTGAATGATTGCCTGATACGGCTTTTCATTAAAAGAAACTTTTAGTTATATATCCGAATGCTTAAATTAATTTATCTTTCATTGCACAAGAAGTCAAGAACCATAAATTGCATGCCTTTAAGCTTAATCCACTCTCTTCCTTGTATAATATTTTGTTTTCTGCACAAAGATTTGAATTAGATTTGAATTCATGATCTTTTGATATTCAAACTAAGTATTTGATGTAAAAAATCACTGCTAATAAATTATCCTAAATTGTACTAAATGAAGTGACAATCGCACAACTTAGTCAGTAATATTTGAGAGTTGATATTCATAGGAACAATTTGATTCACTGGCTTCTAAATCATTACTTAGTCTAAGCAGATCAAGTTGAGATGAGTTTATATTCTGAATTGTTAATCTAGAACTAAAGAAGTGTGCAATTAACAAAAATTGATTATATTTAAAACCTAAGATTCTAGATTTCAACCGTTCACTCAATTACCCAACTATTTAATTGGTATACAGGACTTGATTCTGATTCTTGTTTGGTTACATGAAATAAATGCTGATACTAAGTTCAATTCTTGATTTCAATACTGCATTAAAATCACATTCAATATCACAATTTCAGTACCTAATTAGTATGATCTAAATTTATTAAGTATAGATTGATCAATTCAATATTTAATACACATACGTCTCCTTTCGGTTCTTAATATGCTAATAAAATACATAATTAATCAAAATCCTAAGTCATCACATCATCTTTTGATACTTGACTTAAACTTAGAATATTTCTGATTCTCAAGGTTTCACAATTCAATTCTTCAATTTAAATTCTAAAATCCTAAACTTGTTGCTATGCATCGCAAGGCACAAGATATACTAAAAAAACGAATCACAACAACCAAAATCAAGTGAATATGAATAAATCCAAGCAAATAGAATAACGAATTTCAAGTTTACATCTTTAAATCTAGAAAAGTACTACTCACTCATGGCAGAAAAAAGGGAAAGAAAAACAAAGCAAGCAATACAAATCATGAGAAAGAAAGAGAGAGAAAATAAACAAGAATACATATTTCATCTCTTCTCCAAGTTCTCTTCTCGGACTTCCAATTATCTCTAGATCTCTCTCCTTTTCAATCTCTCGCTCTCTCTCTCTCAATAGAACTCTCTAAAATGAAGCATGAAGTCTTTTGGGCGGATCAAAAGCTTTTTAAAAATGATTCCCAATTCAAAATTCATAATTCAACCAACGAATGACAATTCTGCTCTTAGGAATTTCAATTAAGTGTTGTGCCACTGAGACGATCGAATTTGGGGCCTGCAAATGCTCTAGAAACCTTCACATTTTCGACCAAGTGTTGCTCCTCTCTTGTAGGCACAATTGTGCCCACACAACTCATGGCATGTTTCCCATAATGTCTCTGAATCTATATTACTCGAATACTTCATTCTCCTAGCCGTACGCGTATCGGATACGGCTCGGATACGGATACGTCTTGGATATGCCACGTGGCATATCCAATTATTTTATTTTATTTGACCGACATATTCGGTCAAAATACGTTTAGGATACATTGTTGATACGAATTGAGTTTTTGGATATGCTTGGGATATGTTTTTTGATACGAATTGGTTTTTTTAAGTAATATTAAATAAGCAATTATGTATATTATATAATATTAATCACACCACATAATTTATATAGTATTATTTTTTATATAACATGAACTCTTTTATCAAGAAAATGTTTAATCAAGGGCTTATATTTATTGTTATTTCATAAGTATCAATAAATATTAAAAAAAGTTGAATAGAAAAACAAATTTCAAGCATTTTAATATATAATGTGGATTTTTTATTATATATACCCGCACCGATATCCGCGATTTTTTAAAATTGCTGTATCGCCGCACTCGTACTGTGTCGGATACGATATGTGCACTCGCACTCGTGCAACACAGCTCTAAATGATCTGGATTTTTGGCTAAGTGTTGAAGCTCTCTCTCTATGCCAACATTGCAGCACACGAGAGAAGTTGCGACCTGCATGATGACTGAAAATGTAATTTTTCGCTAAGTATTGGTGCACTGCTTTGATCCTCCAAGTTGCGGCACACAAGAAAAAGGTTGCGCCCGCAATATTTGTTCTGACTTGCTTCGATTCCTTTGCTTCGGGTCCAAATGCTCCAATCCTTACTATGATGGTCTCGACTTATTCTTTTCCTGCATTTAATCATTCAAAATGGTAGTAACACGAACTTTTAATTAAATTAAAGCAAAATGCAACTAATCTAATGAATTTTGGTAATTTTTGCAAAAGAAATCTGAATTAAAACATATGCGAATTTTGTTTGTTAGTAAATCAACTCCATCTAGATGTTATTTTCTCTTTTCTTTTTTTTTCTTTGAAACTCTCTTTATTGTAATAATATTTTTCTGCCCCTTAATCATGTGTGGTAAGTCTTTCTGAGATTTTTCTAGGACGGTTTTTTTTAAACTCTTGCTATGATTACTTGGTTTAGTTAATTCATGTTTTGTTTGTATATCCCTTGTTCTTTATCTTGATTACTGCATCTTAATTTAATTGCAACTCGTAGGATTTTATATTTTCAATTGAAAATTTGAATCTTAGATCTCGAATAAAGAACAAGTTAAATAATAAACTAACTATTGAAACGTGACTTCATAACTACTGAAATATTACAAAGATAGGATCCTAGATTTTACCGAGACAAGCATTACTTTAACGCTCCAGCAAGGCGTCACAACGAGTTGCCATCCGTTATAATGAGTTGCTAGAAATCTAGCCCACAAGTCAGCAGCAAAAGGGCAAAGAGAGAACATGCTCAAGGCGTTATAACGCCTTCTCAACTCGTTATGAGGATCCTGTAACGCTATGGTGAATTTTCACAGATCCAAGATCACAAGAAGTGCTCAGTCTATATAAGTGATGCAGAAACGATCCAGAAAATTATCTAAACACTCATGCAAGCTTCCCAATAGTAATTGAGCACTAAAGAGAGCCTGATAAAGAATTTTGTCTCAAGGCTGAAAGTAGTTCCTTCTTTTGAGAAGCCGTTGACGTTATTATGTGACAATAATTTTATAGTGCTCTATGCGTCAAACAACAAAAGCTCGACTAAGTCTAAGTACATGATATCAAACTTCTGGAGTAACTATTTTAGGATAGTTAGGGAAAATGTTACTCATGAGCATGTTACTCATATGAATGTAGTAACTATTTTAGGATAGTTAGGGAAAATGTGGAAGTCTGATTTTATTTTTGGTTCTGTGATATGTAATTTGTAACAAGAATGATATATACAAATTATATTTTGAATCTCATTGTTTCTCTCTTTAAAGTTTTGACCTCACTAGAATAAAGATTAAGGGTGATCTATTTGAAAATAGACACGTATATTCTCGTGTAATTTCTTAACTATATGTCCAGAATCTAATTCATGTCATCCAATTGTATTTGACATTGTGATTTAAGTCGAGATAGCCACAGATGGTGACATCGCTTAAGTCCATTGTTGGTACAACTGGTGGACCGAATTGGTTAAGAAGTACGAAAAAAAAGACAAAAAGTTAAAGTAATCTGCAGATTCACAAATATATATATAATCAAAAGGATCACACTTGTTCATGTGGGAGATTGTTGGAATTGAGACATCAAATCCAACAAATAAAGTTTAGACTACGTGTTATATGATTAATATATCACATACTGTCACCAATATTAGGACATATTGTTGTTTGGACTAAAATCCAAAGATTTGGGATTAAAGCCCAAGAAAAATAGAAAAATATGTACCTTTGCGGTCGCAAAGAATCAGGAGAGACTTAGAAAGAATCTGTTGAAAATTCAGCAGTTCAATTGCAGCCGCAATAATCCATCTTTGCGACCGCAAGACACTTTGCAGATTTTCTATCAAGTTTGGATCCAAGTCAATTACAGTCGTAATAACGTTTATTGCGACCGCAAGAGACATAAGCAGAGGCAGAAAATCTTGCCTTATTTTGTCGATATCTTTCTAAGTTGTGTTCCAAACAATACCTAATTTAAATATTTACAATAGTAAATATGATAATTTGAAAAAGAATTGGAGCGAGTATATTATCAAATATTCCAAAGAATATTTGGTATTAATTACAATATTTTTCTAAGATACGTTTTCACTAGTATAAAAGACGTTGAATCTCCAAGCATTACTGGTATCATATTCTTGGCACATGTGCTATGAATTAGACTTCATTTTCTCCTCCATTACAAAAAAACTACTTTTTGTTTCATTCGTGACCTCGAAGAAAATATTGGCACCGAGAATTGCTTGAAAGGATCCACTGGCATGCTGCGATGCTGCTCGACCATCTTCAACGACTCCTTGATCAAGAAGTGTACAAGGGAGAGTATGGATGGAAAGTAAGCAACCCTTTCGCCCTCTTTTATTTTATGTCTTAAATAACATCATGAAGTTTAATTGAATTACAATTGCTTAGGTTAGAATTTTGATATTATGGCTAAACCTGAATTCTTGAATACCAACACATTTTACTTATACTTTAACAATAATGCATGTTTGCGAACAATATTATTTAGCAAAATGAAGCATGTATTCCTAATTACTTTTAAATAGATTTTAAATCATGTGCAAAGTTTATACTATAACGTATTTTGAAAGAAACTTTATTGATATATATTAACTAATTTGTAACTTCAATTAGAATAATTTAATTTTCAATAGTTGATTACATATATATTTTATGAAATATAGACTTTATTGATATATAGTAACTAATAGGAACTTTAATTATAAGAAACTATTTTTCAATAGTTAACTATATATTTAAAACTCTTAAACTTTATTTAGTATTTACTAAAAATTCTTTTAAAAAATTTCTAAATTTCTTTTATAATAAATTTATTCTTAATTGAAAATCTCTTTTAAAATTTAGCACATTTATCATTCCTTTTATTAGTTTTAAATACTAATTATAGATAATAGAGGTTAAATTTTATAATTAATTAAGTTAAATATAGTATTACTTTAGTAACTATATCAATTATAATTATATATAACCTAAATTATAATTAATTATAGCTATTCCTAAATTCAGATTTGGCACTATTTTTTACTTTATTTATAAAGGCACAATTCAAAATACACAAATTTGGAAATTTCTGCAAGTTCTGGATAAATTGGCACAATTCAAGTGTCTTACGACCGCAACATAGGGCCATGCGGACGCAATATAGTTCAATGTCAGTTCAAGTTTGTGTATTAATTTTCCAGATAAATTTCTATTGTATTGCAGCCGCAATAACCTGTCTTGTTGCCGCAAGAGACATGTCATTTCATGCAATTGTTCTCTAATCATAAAATCATAGTATGATTGCGGTTGCATTACAAATAATTATACTAGTAAGCACATGTGCCCTCAAAATGATACTGGTAATGCTTGGAGATCCATCGTCTTTTATACTAGTGAAAATATATCTTGGAAAAATACCGTAATTAATAGCAAATATTCTTTAAAATATTTGATATTAAATTCTCTTCAATTATTTTCTAAATTGTGGTATTATTTGGAGCACGAGTCAAAAAAATATCAACAAAATAAGGCAAAAAATTGTGCCTTCGAACTACTCTACTGCGGTCACAATTGACTTGGACTGAAATCAATAGATTTCTTCCCAAATCAGTCCTATTCTATTACGACCGTAAAAGGGACATTGCGGCCGCAATAGACTTGTTGTATTCATTGTTTTTCTTGGTTCTTGTTCCAATTCAATTGGTTTTAGTCCAAATAATATTTCTAACATTATATTTAACACTAATATTAGTTTAATTAATCATGATTGGTCCATCAACAATTATAATTAATTCACATTAAATTTCATATGTATTTGTATCCAAAATCTTAGAGAAATACGTATTATGTCATTGTATTAATTAATCACATTTATGACATATCTCATATTACTCCTCATAATATTAGCGATAATATGTGATATATTAATCATATAACTCGCAGTTCGAACATTATTTAACGGATTTGCTCAAGTCCAACAGTTGGCACCTGTCGACCCGAGACCCGACTCAATCTCGCCCAAACCAATCGTGACTCGAAAGTTGTCGACACTTGTCGATTCGAGACCCGATCCGATCTCGCCCGACCAAATCTGTGACCCAAACGTTATCGACACTTGACAAGCCGAGATCCGACCCGATCTCTTTCGGCCCGATTCGTGACCCGACTTATGTCGAATGCCACCTCTAGCTAGGACCAAGTTCATATCATACGGTCTAATTTTTTCTTTATTGTAGGCTGAATTCTATAATCTAGAAGTCTTAAAATATTTGGACTCGTTACATTACATACCGTCATAAACTTACCAAATTGTCAAATTCTGAACCCATACATTTCTTCGGGGATCATGTTCTTCTACCGTGCAGCGCGGTATCGCGCGTCGCCTCGACCGCTCAGATGACAATCAGAGGGGTTTTAAATCTAAGACACGGATCACGAAAAAATTGACAGCACGATGTCCCGCATTACCTGATCTAGTTCCAAAATTCTTATTAATATCTTTTTTTATCGGAGATGGTGCCAAACAATCTTTATTGCACGTCCGAACTTCACAAAATATATTGTATCTCGTTTTCTTTTCTTTGCTTTTTTAAAAAAATAAAGAAAGAAATAAAGCGGTATGATGTTGTGTTAAGTATTGAACAATCAACTGATTTAATATTCCTACATTTGTTTTAGGTTTCACCACATCAAAATTTTGCATCTATAAAATCAATTACACCACCAACACGCCGATGCTTTTTCTTTCTCTCTCTCCATTGGATTTGCTGATAGCAATTAGGTCATAGAAACCCATGCAGTGGCTAAAGTAGGTGGATGCAGCATATAAAATATAAATACCAAAAGCCACATGTCTTTACCTAAAATTCGTTAGTCCAATCACTACGATTAACGGGTCATAAAGCATAAAAAATTAATATTCCACTCATTTTCAGATTAATCCAAGCGGACTGGTAGATGAGAGAACCAACACTTTTATTCGTCGCTTTAATTATTGTGCATTCTTGATCAAAGCTGACAAGGGTATGAAGGCGTTTATGTATTATCGGAGTAGAGTGAAGCTATGCTTTGCCTTTGATTTTTAATTTCAAAATTCACACGGATCTAAATAGTTGAATATGATTTTTATATTGGAATTCTTTTTAGATCGAAATTAACATATTTTTTTTTTTTTTTGCTATTTTGAAAAAAATAAAAAGTATATCGATCTAACGTTTTTTTAATCATTCAATATAATTTTTCACCACTCATAGAAAAGGTAAAAAAATAATAATAAAAAGAAAGAAAATAGATGTAGGCGATACTCCACAACAGAGTTTAACAGGATGGTTCCTGTCACATACATCCTTGTTTTCTTTCTTTTTTCTTTTCTTTTCATTTGTTCTATTACTTTTTTACTCAACTAGGAAACAACTCGGCTTTATTTCAAAAACTACATTTTGACAAAAAGGTATAAAAATGGTCTGTCAATGCTGATCCCTAAAACTTAAATCATGGGTTCAAGGGTAGATCTCTTTCAAAACGAGGCTTCAAAAGCAATCAATTTCTGCAGCAACAATCAAGCCAGCGGTATCATAATCAGTAAATTACTACAAAAACCTCATTTCATACTGTAGTTAGGAACTACTAACATTTTATATTTGATATTGACTAATCCATCTATACGTTATATATATATACTAGCGTGCATACAAAAGATGACAACCAAGTTGGTCATTCAACATCTATTAAAGACTATAGCTTCAAGCACAAAAGGTTAATTTCCTCTGTATGTTGAACTGTTAGCTTCTGTAAACAGGCCCTCCCTTCAACTAGAATTTTGGGATGCATCATGATCCGTGCTGCATTGATTTTCTCTGTCTTGTGGTACTGTCAACAATTCTTCACTTGCTAGAAAATGGTCCCATGCAACCTCAGCTGTTTTCCAGTTAAGCTCACCCATAATTAAAGGGATTTTTGGGTCAATGAACACTCAACAGTTTAATAGACTTCAGGCCAGACTCACAGTTATCGTATTTGAATAATTGAGAATAAAATAATTCCAGAATTATGGGCTGGACCTCCCTTATCCGCACCAAAGAAAGAAAAACTATATCAAACCATGGATTTTTGCTTTAAGCTTACAAGAGATTCTCTTTCTTTATAAGTTGTTTCACTGAAACAATATAAGATTAGGTTCACTGAAACAATATAAGCTTAAAGCAAAAAGTTATAAGTTGTTTAACAATATTATACTATCTATAGCCACAAGAACAAGCAGATTAGGTTCGAAATACTAAAGAACCTTGGTAGTAATCTGTAAATAGAGTAGAGAAATCTGAAAGACCTTAAAAAAATGAGATTTTTTTTCAACCTTTTACTAAGATATACAACAGCTATAAAAAAACGTGTATAATGCTCATATGGGCAAATGCAACTGATGCCTAGCCAAATCAGATGGTACCTAATTGGGCGACGAAATCCACTGCTCGCCAATTTTGCGAGCAGGATGCTGCTCTTCGGATCAAACAGTGCTGCTTGAATTTCTGCTCCTCGAGATTCTTGCCAAATCTCTTTGGACCGTTGGATCCGAAGAGCAGGACCCTGCTTGTGAGAGCAGCAGATTCGGATCCCCTAATTGGGTCAAGATGACCGATTAGTGGACTAGCTTTATAAATAGAAAATTTAACATGTATAGAAAAGAAAGGATACGGGATAGGTCCCACAAGTCAGAGATGCCAAATTCTGGGGCCGAGGAAAGCCAGTAATCTGTATCATCCTGTTAACAAAATACCATTCCTTTAAGACTAGTAGAACATACGTAACCAAAGTTATGCTAGAGTAAGAATTACAAGTGGTTATCATTTGATATTACAATGCACATTGGGTGCCAGGTTCATGTTGATCCAAATTATTGATAACTAAAATTTAAATTCTAAATTATAGTAAGTTCAAATAATTTTGCAAAATTTCCTAACAAGGTAATGTCTGATTTTCTTTCTCTAAAACTCAAATGGAACTAAGTCACCCCCATCTGAATTTGTACTTCACAATGTTTTTTTATATAAGGGTGTATTTCCCAAATTTAGTAGAGACTAATAGTGTTGTTTTCAGTCTTTTATTTTTGGTTGCATACAGTCAGGAGTGTTAATTGCAAACTTCGAAAGCTACATTGTGCCCAAGACAACATAGAATATATTCATTGGTGTATTAACAAATATGGGGAGGCTTTTATTCAAATTGCAGAAACCCAGAGAGGTGCTCATGATAATTACTGCATTTGTATCATCTGGAGAAACAGTCTCACTTTGCTCGTTTGCAACTAGACCTGTCATTGAATTTTCAGCTGCAGCGCTGAAATCTTCTTCAAATTTGCTAAATTAAAAAATTAAAAAAGACGAATGATGTCATTGCATTCCATAATGTACTGAAACTAAGAATGTCAATATAAACTATCTTCCTTTCGGAAAAAAAGAAAAGAAATGCTAACCTGATAAGGTACACTTCTGTAGGACCTTCATTGCTTCTAAGAATAAATCTGTATCTCTTCTGTGTACCATCAGAGCCCTATATTTAAGATATTTTTTTTGGAATATTAACAAGCCCAAGCCTATTGTATTTTGTAGCCGGTCTCAAGCCCGGAAAGGAGGAGGGTTGTGATAGGCTTGGTGAGCCAATGTAAAAATTCAGCCAATCTACGGAATATGGGCTTCATGCCTATCCAACTTGTTTGGGACAAATGCTTTGTTGTTGTTGTTGTTGTATTAACAAGGGTTTGTAAACAGTTTTACAAAGTTTTTTAAAAGAAAATACAAATCTAACCTGATCGGGGTCTGGGACTTCAAGAGTTGTTCCTTGGGGAGCTCTAACCGCAAATAGAGTTTGGTTCTGAGAAAAAGGAACAATACTAGTTGGATCTAACATTAACTTAACTTTTAACCCAAATACGAACAGTTTTTGAATTTGCAAACTGTGACCAATAATTCAATATTTTTTAATCCCTAATATACTTCAGAACAAAATTGTCTTTATTTACTGGAATATACAAATAAATGCCATCTTTCTTAATAACACCAGAATGCAGGAAGTTAAGAACAAGTTCCAAATGAAATAAATAGTGGGCCTTGCAAAATGGCAAAATAGTTGTAGTTTACAAATTTACTTATTGAACACAAGTGCAACAGTACCTTGAAGCAAGGTAATCCCTTCAACTCACTCTCTGTTAGGAAAAGCAATCTGTGATCATGTCAGAATTTAGTAACTCCAATATTTGTCCATGGAAGTGTAAATTTCATAAATAAATGTTTTAGTGTAGTTCCTAACAAAGATCACAAAATTTACAATTAAAGGATAGACAAACATATGTTTCCCTTGGTCTGAAAATAAAATATTCTTTTACTGGGAAAACTTGAAATTAACAAAAACTAATAGTAACTCATAACAGAAGTAATAGCACACCAGTATTCTCATCTTACTTTTGAGTATTCTCGTCTTCAGTAAACTTCTTTATCCATCCTTGGATTTCACTATAAATAAAAAATAACAGTGAAAAGAATAAAGCAATGTTAAAGAAACCAGAATTGTGCATGATATCACAAATATAAGTTGAATTAGGGACTAACAAGATTAGAGTTTGTACTGGATGCATCTCAACCACCTAATAATTCGTGAAAAATCTAAAAAGATTACACAAATTTGGCATGGATTAGGTACGGAACTATTGTATTTTATACAGCGATGACCAACCACATAATAAAATCAGATGATGTACAAACCTCATCTGTTCATCTAGTTCGAGCTCCTTTGAAACAAAATCCTCAATGCTAGCCTGAACGAATTGTAATTTTTAGAAGTAATATGCAGCTATTGTAAATTCAAGTATCATATACAATATTATAATGCGAATTTTGAGAGTTTAATGATGCTCTAACTTCATTAAATACAGAAAATGTACACTGCGCCTAACTATACCAGTAAGTAGGTCTAACAGCCCTTGATAAAATGATAGAACTTGATTAAAAGATTCAAGAAAAAGAAATAACATGATATTAGAAGAGATAATTAACTCCGTCTGTGTTGTTTCAAGTTCAACATAGCCGATGCCAAGTCCGAAAAAGGAGGAGGATTGTGATAGGTTTGGCGAGCCAACGTAAAAGAAAATTTAGTCACTCCCATGAAAATGAAATTCAATAGACTTTCGTTGGGGCGTAACCCTCTTAGCGACGCGCCATATTAAAACCCTGGTATGGTGTTAAATATGCAAGGACCAGGTCGTCACTCGCTTGGTGACGCGCTACATCGACGCCCGGGTGTAGTGCCAAATGAGCAAGGATCTTCGCACTCATATGCGTTCAAGAGACTAAATGGACGGGCCAAAAAGCGAATGAGGTGGAAAATACTAATTTTAAGCTATGGTATACAGGAACAAAATGAAGCAGGAATGGAGTAGGCGTCTTAATTGACCAGAGCCTCAAGAACAGAGTTGTCGACATTAGGAGACGAGGAGATCGAGTTATCCTAACTAGTTGGTCCTTGGTGAATTAGTTTTAAACGTCGTTAGTGCATATGCCACACATATAAGTTTGTGCGAGAACGTCAAGAAACAATTCTGAGAAGATCTAGAAGAGATGCTTAGAGGTGTACCTAGCGACGATAAGCTTTTTTATAGGAGGAGACTTCAATGGTCATGTTGGTACAACTAATGGTGGGTTTGAAAGAGTGCACGAGAATTTGTATATGGTGATACGAAGCAAGAAGGAGAAAACATCTTGAACTCCGTTGTAGCATATGACCTCATGATAGCTAACACCTCTAAAGAGATCCCATTTAGTTACCTTCAGCAGTGGTCAACACTCGAGCCAGATCGATTTTGTTCTTATTATGAGAGAGGACAAACAATCTTGCGTAGATTGTAAGGTTATATACGACGAGTGTGTCGTCCAACAACACAAGCTTGTAGTCTCGAATTTTCGCTTTCGAATACACGCTCGACAAGACAAAGGCGTCAAAATATTGAGGACGAGATGATGGAAACTCAAAGGAGATGCCCAACATGTCTTTAAGGACAAGATGATTAAAGAAGGAACTTTTAATGAAGACGATTACGATGCTAATAACATGTAGAAGAAGATGCTCGCATTCGAAAGGTAGCTACAGAGGTATTCGAAGTGACTAATAGAAATAGACTTGAACCTAAAGACACTTGGTGGTGAAACGAGAACGTGCAAAAAGCTATCAATGAGAAAAATAACTACTACAAGTGTTTGCATCATGACAAGAGTGAAGACAACGTATAGAAGTACAAAACAACAAAAAAGAATGCAAAGAAAACTGTGAGTGAAGTAAGAAGTCGAGCTTATGAGAATCTATATTATAAGCTAAGTACGAAGGAAGGCAAAAAGGACCTCTATAAGATTGTCAAACTTCGCGAGAGAAAGACGAGAGATTTTAACCAAGTCAAATGCATCAAGGATGAGACAAATAGACTTTTCGTAAAAGACGACGAAATTAAAAACAAATGGAGAGAATACTTCAACAAGTTCAATGGAGAGAAAAAAAATCACTATGGTTGAGCTAAATATTTCTTTTGACGACACCAACAAGCGATTTGTTCGAAGAATTCAAGAGACTGAAGGAAACTTTAAGAAGAATGACAGTAGGTGAGGCTTTAGGACTAGGCTTTAGGGATTGATAACATCCCGATTGAGGTATGGAGATGCCTTGGAGAAAAAGTATGGCTAATTAAACTATTCAACAACATCTTTCGGTCAAACAAAATGCCGGACGAGTTGAGGAAAAGTATATTAGTACCTATCTTCAAGAATAAATGACATATTCAAAGTTGTACTAATTAGAGAGAAATCAAGCTTATGAGTCACACAATGATACTTTGGAAGAGAGTGATTGAGCATCGTTTAAGAAAGATGACAAGTGTTACGAAAAATCAATTTGGTTTTATGCCCGGACCATCGACTATGGAGTTGATTTTCTTGACAAGACAATTGATAGAGAGATATAGAGAGCAAAAGAAGAATTTACATATGATATTCATCGACTTGGAAAAAATGTATGACAAAGTATCGAGGAAGGTCATGTGATGGACACTTAAAAGAAGAAAGTGCCAACAAAATACGTTAACCATATCAATGATATGTATAATAACATTGTGACTAGTGTCAGAACATGTGATTGCGAAACTGGTGACTTTTCCATTAAGATATGATTACATCAAGGGTCAGCCTTGAGCCCTTACACTTTTGCCTTAGTGGTCGATGAGATCACGAAAGATATACAAGGTGATAACCCTTGGTGTATCGTCTTTGTGGACGATGTGGTCCTAATTGACGAAAGTAAGATAAGGGTGAGTAGAAAATTAAAGTTGTGAAGAAAGACTTTAGAATCAAAAGGTTGTAAACTTAGTAGGAATAAGACCATGTATATGAAGTGCGAGTTCAGTGGCATTCGATCAGAAGATGGAGATGTCAGTTTAGATGGACAAGTAGTGCCTAGAAGAAACACCTTTCGATATTTGGAATCGATGCTACAGAGTGATGGCGAGATTGATGAAGATGTTAGCCATAGAATAAGAGCGGAATGGATAAAATGGCGACAAGCATCTGACATTGTATGCGACAAGGTCCCACAAAGGTTGAAAGGTAAGTTCTATAGGACGGCGATCATACCCGCAATGTTACATGAAGCAGAATGTAGGACTACTAAAGAGCAACAACACATACAGGCAGAGATGCGTATGTTACAGTGGATATGTGGAAATACAAGAAGAGATCGCATTAGAAATGATGATATACGTGACAAGATCGAAGTTGCACCAATCGAAGAGAAACTCGTTCAACATCGTTTGAGATGATACGGACATATCCAGTGGAGGCCTTCTGATACACTGGTACATAGTAGAATTTTAAGCCACGTCGAAAACACGAGCAGAGACAAGGGTTGATCGAAATTGACATGGGATGAATCTGCAAAAAGGAAATTAAAGGCATGGAATGTCTCCAAAGAGTTGGTGTCAGATAGGAGTGCATGGAAGTCCGCGATCCCATACCAGAACCGTGACAAACTAAATTTTAGAAGTAGTGTTATAATTGTACGACTTTAGTCTATAATTGACGACGTAGAGTGCTAGTCTAAATTTTTAATTGGTAGAATGGTGTATTATTATTATTACTATTATTAGCACTATTATTATCATTTCTATATTATAAACTATAAAGGCTTTGTTGTTGTTGTTGTATGCTTCTACTTTTACTACTATTTTACTATCTATTATATTATTATTATTTATATTCACTTTTCATTTCAGATTGAATTTTATTTTTAACTTAATCTAAATTTATTTAAAATAAAAACTTTGTTGTTGTCGTCGTGTCTTAAAGAACAGAGAATTGAGAAAGGAGAAGAACATAGTAGGCACTGTACCTTCAACCTGACCACTGAAGTATCCAATTCTGAATTGGCTTCTTCTTGAATCCCACGTCTATTTATAAAGGTAGATAGAAATAGTGGTATTATACTAGTGAGGATTGCTATGGGCCAGTACATATTCCATAAATATAACTGGCCCGATGGCGACAAGATAAAATGATTAAATAAAAACGAAAAATTCAAATGTTACTGTATCAACTGGGTACTGTATTAATCTATCCCTCTTGCAAAATAAGTGCAAGTAGTATTCACATTGTACTCAGATTCCATGAAATGGTACAGCTAAGTACGAAGTAGTATCAAATAAGTACAAAATCTACACATGAGAGAGAGAGAGGGAGTACTTCCACCGTATAACATTCTTAAGTTTCTTCTCTATCAAGCCAATTCCTTCAAGGACACTAGTTATGTCATACAACCGCCTCTTAGGCACCTAGAGAGACATAATTTCAATAAGTCATTTCTTCATAGCTTAAGTGTTCTTTATCTGAGACTCCACAATGAAATATGGCATGCTCATGCCTTTTCTCATCTCTCCTGTATTCAACTGGGCTAATATAGTACCAAATTTTGACATGGTCCATAAAATCAGTTGCCTTCCTGCCAGTATATACCAAGAATGGCAATGCTGGGATTTGCTACAGTTTGGTCTTTCATGATGCTTTTATGATTCTTAAAATTGCACCTTTGCTCAAATAATTACAAAAACTCGCACATATAACTGATGCATAAGTGTCATTTCATAATGTAAAAACTAACCTTTAAAGCCTCAGCAGCTTTGCTGAGTTCAAGAGTGCTATCAGGTGCTTTGTTAAACAACTCCAAGAATTTCTCAGTCAACCTCACTAAGTAAAAAATTATTATAAAGTTAAAATGATTCAAATATGACCAAGTTTCAGTAATCACAATAAATTCTATAGTAATTTTTTTAGGAGACAAAGGGCCAGAAAGAAGACAATGTGTGGGTTTTGAAGGAAAAATCTATCACATAAACTTGTAGAACAGGGGTTATAGCTGCAAGGATAGGTTTTGACACCTAACTTTTTTAGCAACAGTCACAATCAGATTCCAATCTCATCAAATTTAAGGCAGTTCGGGTATACAATTTTGTGCAATTTGCAAATCACATGTCATCCATCGAAAGCCGATAAATTTGAACCGTTGGATATTCACAAATGAATGGACAAAAGATCTTATTTCATATCACACAGGAATTAGTTCTCTTTTTGGAACTATATTTTCACATCAGCTTTTATGAGCTATATACGTGGATTGTCAAGATCCTGTCCCTACCACATAAAGCCCGTAATTGCTAACTTGAAAAAGAACCAAATTACTTGGGAGCCTTTTTACTTCTCATAAAAATTGGAAGTGAGAACATTGCTGATGTTCAAGGTATTTTGCCAGCCTTCATATTTCTCAATAATCAGGGTTATAATATATTTCTGGCATTTTTTATTTTGAAGGTACATATGATCTTGCCCTTAAAAGAATATTATTTTAATCACCTAAGGAGCTGTCAAAGCGGCATGTTGGAGTATGAGCAGAATTGCATGGAGAATCTACAAAAAAGATAGTAAATGTTGGGGGGGGGATGTAAATAAGAGGTACTGTGCAATAGAAGGTCGGTACTACTGTAGCAAACCATATCAGAGTATACCATAGGCTGGCAGATGTTGAACATGAAGGAACATAATAGGATACTTGTCGGGCCTTTTGGTAACTGAAAAAAGCATTAGCATGGAAATGGTTACTAGTACTGTTTATTGGGTAGATAGCACTTGCTGCTTGGCATATCATGTCCAAGTACTGGTACTGTCCAGATAGCAGTATAGACCACCAAGGAAAAAACCAAATTTGGCATTTTAAGGTTCAACTAAATATGGGGCTTGCATAAAGTCATGATAAGGCTGGTCATTTTTTCCTCTTTTATTTCTTTTTTATTATTATTTTTTAACAGTGACTGTCAAAAAAAATTATGAGTAGCTTAAACCTTCATTTCCAGATCCTGATGCAGCCTTTCTAGCAATCTTTCGCTCCACCTGCATTGAAACAACAACCGTTCGTATTGTATTTAAATTTTGGCCTCTTAAAGTTTCTGCCTCATTGAGCTTCAATATTACTAACTTTGCAATAGAGCCCTCCGTGTCTTTGGTACTGACGTGTTTTACACAGATTAACCAACTGTTCTAAAAGGGAAATTGAGCAGGCTAGAAATAACAGTTGAACGCAATTTTCACTGTTATTTCAGGGAAATTGAACAGTTGAAACATTTTGCTCCAGGCAAGTTGAAAGTGCTATCAAGATTTTAGGAAGTAGGAACACATTTGCAACTTAGTTCTTACAAGGAAATCTTCATAGTACAAAATGGAAATTGGAAAGATCAGTAAAACAAATCAAAGTACGAAAGAAACATAACATCAACTTAGTTTGACGATAGAACCAGATATTAACAAAAGAGATATAACCTAATGTTTTGTCTATGGTACTGCGAAATTAACTTCAGTTTTGAACATAACAAACATTAAAAATAAAGACACTCTCCAAGTAAAGAGCATTTATTACAACAGTACAGCCACTTCCAACATCCAAGCGTAGTAACAACTCTACAAGAAACAAACAAATCACGATAAGGTTTAGAACTCACAGGGGTTGTATTAAAAACGACAGGGGACTGTCCGGCGATCGTCGCCGGAAACTTGTGGTACTCGCCCGGCGATGCAATCTGTGGTAGCGTTGCAGAGAATGGCGAACTACTCCGTATGGGCACTGTGACCCCCGCCATCAGATCGTGCTCCGGTGGATCATCAGCCATTGAATGGAGAGAAAGTGTGGGGTTTAGTGTCAGAAACCCAAAGAGGGTTTTAGTATGTTTCCGGAAAAAGTGGTTATTAGGAGAGAGAGGAGCTGAAAACACAGATGCTCCAGGAACATAGTAGAAACTGTGAGCTGAGACGATGATTTTGTGGGTCCACATGTGAGGAATGATACTACAGGTTTGGAAGATTGTAAGCCGGGCGTAAGAGAAAAGCTCTTGAGATGGTTATGGAATGCTGGGGAATAGATGGAGGGAAGACGTGGGAGATTGGAACAATCGATTGATGTACTGTCACTCTGTCAGTATAACAGCACGGATTATCTGTATTAGTTGTCTCTGTACATTTGTGTAGCGAGTTACAGTCGGAGACGATTGAGGCTTGAGCATATTCCCTTAGCTATTAGCTACTCATAAGATACAAGATTTTTATGATGGAGATTTAGAGTTCAAACTTCAACAAGAGTCATTTTAGAAGGATTTTCATATTTATTTTATAATTTATTTGTGAGTGTATATTCTAAATCGATAATGAATAAAAAAACAAAAAATTATTCGCAAATATATCGTATTTAATCTTGTACAAAAATCTGGTTGATTCGAAATTGATTTGTAAAAAAGTTCATATTGACTTGGACGTAGGCTGTCAATGGGTAGGATAGGATACTGATTGAGATATTTTCATAACTATATCCATTAAAATTTTATTTACTCATACTCTATTCATACCCATTAAAATTTTCTTTATCCATACTATTCATATCCGTCAAAAATTTTGGGTAACGAACGGTTAACGGTAGATAATGGATAAAAAAAATAAAAATAAAGTATGATTTTGACAAATTAATAGTATGAAATAAATATATACTACTAAAATACAACAATAAATACATTCTAGATATTACATAAATTACAGAAGTTTTTTCTCATGTTACTTGTCACTAAAAAATATATTACTTAGTATTTACTAATTAAACATTATCAAATAAATATAATGCAAACCAATTTCTTTATCAATGTACATGATGCATTATTTAATACTAAAACAAGACATGCATATTTCAATGATGTATACATTTTTTTTTTAAATACAGAATTTTCTAGTTTTAATTTAGTCAATTGTTTTCAAGCTATGAAATAAATTATAATATATATTTACATAATTACCCAATGGTAACAGGTACGATATAGCTCTTATCCGTATCTTTACCCGATAAGTTAACGAAAATTTTTTCTTACCCATACCCATGTCCGATAAGCTAACGAAATTTTTTTTATCCATATCCGCTTTAGCGGGTAAGATACAGATCGAGTAAACGGCCAAAAAAGTTCCATTGACAGTCCTACTTGGACGGTATCAATAACATTTTTAACTAGTTAATTCAGTTCAGCTCATATATTTTATGAGCTAAATTTTAATGTCTCAGCTCGACTTGTATAGACATCTAAAAATATAATATATTATACTATAAGTTATTGATGTATAAATTACTTCATTTGTTAATAACTATTTAATTTCCTTTATAAAATTTGGCTTTAAACTCGATCGTTTTTTCATTTGTAGTAGAGTAATGATAGTTTGCATTTGTGTCAAAGTTTAAAGTAAATAAAATATAAAATATAAGAGGAGAAATCACTTGAAAATGATTATTTCAACAATTTTGATGATAAAATTTCAAATAAATAGATAAAATAATATTAAAAAATAGAAAATATTTATAAATTTGATGGTCTTTTATGAAGTATGAAATGACATTCAAATTGTATCAAACTTAAAATACAATTAATCTATAAGTTCAAAAATGTGTTTATAAGTTTTATATTTTTAGAAATTTTAATCTATTTTTTTTATTGTCAAATTGTCAAAATAATTCATTATCTGGTGATCACTCCTCATAAAAGTTACTTTTGACAAGTTGACATGGACGTATTTGGGCTGACCCGGTCCGGCCCGTAGACAAGTTACTTTTGACAATGAAACAAGCGTTTAAGAGTCGTCTCCCTCTTCCTTTGATCTTTGGTTAGAGCATTAAGTTTTACATATCATTGCATCTTTTTTTCTATTACACAAGTTAATATTAGTGTTTGATTTTTCAAAATAATGTTGTATATTTTTTAATACAAAAAGAACGATTTTTAAACTATTTTCAAATCATAAAATTGTATATCTTGCTAAATTTCTTTTTAATTTCGAATTTATCACTTTGAATTTGAAGAATAAGCAACGCATACTGTTTTTAGTGTTTAAGTATTTTACTTCAAATCAGTTAGGAAACTTGTATGTTATGGATAATATGATCGTCTCTTTCCATTTATAAATTATCTATTCTAATCTATATCTGTAATTCTTCATTTCCTTTTTATGAACACTAAATCAGTTAATCTTAGAAGTATTGTAAATAAATATTGATCATTGTTGTCAAGTCTTACCTAATGTGTTGTAAGCCTACAAGTAATGAATCAATAAAAAAATATTGATCGTGGTTATATTGTAGCAATAAAATCACATAATCTTACTATAAAAAGTAAAGAAAAAGTTTCTCTCATTCCAGTGAAGAACTTTAAAATTACGTTTATCTCTCACAACATCAGTGCTGCATTTTAGTGCATTTGTATCACGATAAGCCTGGGTGAGCTTAAGAATATTCTAATGGATAAAGTTTCATAGATATCATCTTTGATATTAATTATTGGTATCGATTTTATTATACACATTTATTTAAGTTATTATGCACATTATTTGAGTTATTATTCATGTTATACCATAATAACTATTTCAGTACATAAATTAACATGTATAACTATTTCATTATAAAAAAATAACATGCATGATAAAAACTCAAATAATGTGCACGATAACTCAACTGAAGGTGCATAATAAAATCGACAACATGTATAATTATTTCATTACAAAAAATAACATGCATAATAACTCAAATAATATGCAGTGTAATTTAACTAAAGATGCATAATAAAATCAATATCAATAGTTGATATCAAATATGGTATCTACATATCAGCTCCCTATCCTAATTCTACTCTTGATATTTTTAATTAGGAGTATATGAGTTCCGTTATTTCACAAGAATACCTTCCTTTCTGAAAGTGTAAAATATTTCTTTCTTTAATTACACATTTCCATTTCAATGAATTAGAAAATATGCCTAAGCTACATGTACTAATAACCCAAAACTGAACAAGCGAAATACTCCGAATTTTTTTAAATAGTAATATTATTAAATAAAATTTCAAACATGTCTTCCGTAGGTAGCACCTGCAGGCCATAAGGCCAGATTCACTCGACATCAGCTTTTAAAAAAAATTAAAATTGAACCGCAGCACTTACTTGCGGCTCACATTAAAAAAATTCGAAATTGATGCCCCACAGGCCACAACCTCCACCTGAATTCCATAATAAAAAAAAATTCTCCATCTCGAATTCCTCTCTGCATTAATTTATTCGATAAAAAAAGGAAAAATATGTCCCGCAAGAGAAAGTTGTGTTTCACTTTCACATTAAAAATATCATTACCGACAGATTTCAAAGAGGAAAAAGGTGAACCACAGATAACAGTTGTGGTTCATCTTATTAATATTATTTTATGTAAATTGTCGCTCTGAAACAATTATTGAAGGCATAAAACACAGTCGAAATCACATGCGTTTCATATTTCTGTATATAAGCGCCTTCTGCACAACTAATAATTCTACGAGTTCTCTTTCTCTCAGTTACTTTCAAACTTCCTCCGATGGTTTTGTCCAAATATTTTTCTGTCACAAAGTATTGGCTTATATCATAATTGGAGTAAATCAGCTGCAATCTAAGATATGTAATTGTTAGAATATATTTTATTAATTTTAGTAAGGTATAAAATTGTTATTTATAATGATTTTGAATATATTTTATTTATTTGTAGACGAATGTCGACATCTTCGATTATTATTTTTTATGGAGGCGAAACAACATATTCTTCACAAATTGGTGGACATTAAATGTTACATGCGAGATTCACACTAGGAGGTAACGAAAGTACTACTTTTGAAGAGCTTAAAATCAATATAGTTAAGCGTTTAGGGGTCGAGAAATCTCAATACTCGATTTAAATCCAGTTTCATGTGAATGTTGGACAAGCGAGTTATTTTTATTACAATTTGATAGGCGTTTATGATGAAAGTTCTTGAAAAGTAGAATGCGAAATGTCTATGCGTAAAATAGGACTTGTTCAACTATTTGCCAAAATGGTTCCAATTCGGGACAATTGCATTTTTATGGGTAGCCAACCTGGTAGCAGTAATGCATCGCATTTAGTTTCTCAATCTGTCCTGGATACCACCAACCAAAACAATCAAACTATGTTTCAATTTCTACTGATTCGAGAATTAGTAATAATGATAATGATGATTACGATGATGACGATGATGTTGTTGGTGATGATGATGGTGAGGAGGAGGAGGATTACTATCACACCCAAAAAATAATGACTAGCTTAGGGGTGTTAAATCCCGCCACGTGTACTTGATTTCAAGTACACGAAAGGCTTAATTGACCACTCAGAAATACATACAAGGTTAATTTATTATATTTAATTTCAAAGGAAAAGCACACACATTTTGCACAGTACATGAACATCCAACAATACATACATATATATATATATATATATATATAATCCAGCGTTCAGATACAAAGTTTACAGCGGAAGCTAAACAAAAATAAAATACATACAGAAGCGGACGATCCCATCAAAGAACGTGGGATCGACCCTAGCTAACCTACTACACACTAACCCTAACAAAAGAAATGAAAGAAACACACGAAGTGATCCTCAAAACGGATGACGCCGGGGACTCCATCCTAGCGCTCTCCTCTGAAAATCAAAGAACATCTGCTCCTTACCTGGACCCCACAACCAACCGCGGAACGTGAGTAAATTATAAAAATTTACTCAGTGTGGATTAAGGTCCAGCCTTTGGGATTATATCCGATTCAAAGTTGGACCATTCACATTTACTGAGATTAACTTAACACTAAATTACTACACCTAAATATGCACCAGTTAACCATTTCACATTTTTAACAATGAGTCTATCCAAAAGACGATACGAGAAAGAAATCCAAAATAATATGAGGAATAATAATATATATAGATAGTGAGATGAATAATATCAAGTCCCCCAGACAAAGAATCGATTTGTCAAATTAGAAAAACCCCGAGTGTAGGATTTCAGGATTCGCCCCCTCAGACGGGTCGTAACCACAAGCCTAAGGGTATTGTTAGACGGGTCCCAGATCAACCATAGGCCCAACGTAATCGTTGGATGGGTCTCAAATCAACCACGACCTAACGAAAATCTAAGTTTCCAGAATGAAACGCCTTGGTAGAATAGAGTGACTGCAAAAAGCACACACTCGGTCAAAAAGCGAACCGAGAAGCCTACCCTCACAAAAGATAAGAAAAATAAATTAAACTCTTGGTCTCAGCCGTCATACGAAAATAAGGAACCGACTACCCATTTGGATAATAATAAAAAGGGAACTCCTTGTAGTAGTTAAAGCCAAGGGGAGGCTCAGATTTCCCCGTTACTTACTAAGAGTTATTAGGGGAACCCCTTCGAATATTTAGAGATCTCGAAACATCGGCTAATAGAAATATATAAAGAACGGAATAGCTCCAATACTTCACATATGACACACATACTATAAACTGAGAAATCAAACCTTAATCACTCAAGAGGAATTATTATAATACTAGATAATAAGGATTTTGAGAATAAAACTCTCTAACTGGCACTACGAGTCATCAAGTGATGGTCATCGTTGGTGAGGATTAGTCAAATGTCCTTAAGGACATCCCGTTGAGAATATCCCATGGACTATGTCAGACACCATGACACATACTCCCTCCACGATGCCCTCAGACTACATCCAATCTAAAACTCACTGGCCCGACTCTCATCACTCCCGACGAGTATAGATATATAATATTTATACGCATCTACCTGTAAATATCCTAATAGCCTATATGATCCGTATACCGGATCTCACGTGTAATATGAATGCATATGACATGAAATGCAAGTAGGTCTCAAATAATGGTACAGTTACCAGCATTTAAATATGACAGTTCAAGTCTACTGGCTTGATTAATTATTGTTAGTAGTTTGGTACCGCAATTCAATTTAGGTAAGTCTGGTAGGTCCTAATAAAAGAGAAAGGAATATAATCCCTAGGAATCCACACCTGGAATGAAGCGTGAGCTACTCTAACCGGGGATCTGATGCGTCTACTCTTACGTCAGCGTCGTGTGCAGCTGCGTCAGTCTCGTCCCCTGCGTATAGGTCCGAGTCGACTAAGTCTCCTATATATTTATGTTTCGGAATTGTTTAATTAGTCGAGAGACTTGTAAAATTAAGTGAACTCAATTGAAAAGTTGACGGCGTTTGAGACATCCTTGATGCTCCTAATTTGTTTTATCCAATATTTTTACTTAGTCAAGTCTCGCGTGCAGTGTCCGTACTGCACATCGAGTGTGTGTACCATCACCTATTCCTGTCCTTTTTATTGAATTTAAGTGTTGTTCTGAGTGTGTTACTATTCCCATTATTAAATGTGACGTTAGGACGATAAAGCACATAATGTAAATAACAAATCACGATGAAAGCATGTTATAAATTCAACTATTTTTAGTTACACTTTTATTATTAATAGGTCAAAAGAAGAAACAAAAGAAATTAATTATATATTTAACTAATATGCGTGTAATTATATTAATTATGTGTTTATAGAGAAATTGATCAATATATATCATTGAAATTAAATATTTACTTAGTCATGTTTAGGTGTACAATATATTCTACGTGATATAGAGAAATTGATCAATATATAATATTATTTATATAATTATACTTAGTCCAATTTTGTTGGTGGTGATTCGAGTGTACTTTATTTGATATATATATATATATATATATATATGTGTTCATATATAAGTATATTTATATGTATAGACATATATTCATATATATACTTATATACCTACATATATATATATATATATAATCCATTATATAGTTATTTGGTTATTTTGTACATATATATACATATAACCCTTGATAAAACTTATAATTATATAATTATATTGTTTAGTATTATATAAAGTTTGGTTATTTGTTTTACGTATTACTATGGGCTTTAATCGTTACGTATTGCTATAGTTTCAAAGGTCCTTTGTCAAGCATGTCGTCGTCCTAATCTTATTCTATTCATATAGCTAATCCGTATTATTCATTATAGTAAATTGTGATACATATAGTATAGAAGAAAATATATAAGAAACACAATGAAACACAAGTTGGTTTATTTTAATTATTTATCGTTTGTTTGTGTTAATCCTGTGGGATCGGAAGCCCGAGACTCATACGTCATCGCCGTAGCTCTCGTTGCACGGGCTTACAATCGTCATTTCCCGTTATACCTTCCTCGGTCCTTTTATCCTTGGGTCTAGTTACTAAGTATTACGGGTCGGGCCGCTAATTTTGTAATGCAATATTTGTATATACCCTGCTCGGCTAAAACATGGCCCAAGCCCAAAATACCTAGAACTCTATTCTTTTATTTATCTATCTTTAATAGTGAGGTCGTGTAGTATCTGTTTTGAGTTTGTTGGGCCTCAAGGGCCCAAAGTTCAAATTCTTTAAATCCATCAAAGGCCCAGAAGGCTAGTAGGCCAAAGGCCCCCCCTATGCTTTAAATTTTATCTCCTTGGGGCCCATTATTTATTTAATTCCAGGAAGGCCCGGTGGCCTTAGGGCCCAATGGCCTATCTAAATTTTAATTTCTTTCAGGTACAGCAAGGTCGGAACCCAAATGGGCTGTTAAAGCCCAAAAGTCCCTCTATTAATTCATTAAGGCCCAAAGGCAAATCTTTTACGTTTAATAACCTTTACTGGGCCAGTCGTCACCTCTGGCCCAGTTCCTACTCTCTCGACAGGGTGCCAAACACCAAATAAAACACAGAAGGATCAATAACAAAACAGAGGCACTCCAGCACTGGTACCGGTGTACCAGCGCTGGTATGGACTGGTACGACAGGTCCAAATAACAGCCAACCAGACTCCTCCGAACCCAAAAATCTCGGTACCCATAATTAACCTGGTCAAATTTCCCTCTTTAGTGTTTTACCCACAACATGTACAATTCAAGGTTGGAGCCCGAACAAAATTTGCACAAGGAATGAAAAGACTTGAAACTGGTAAATTATCAGAACAAGAGCAACAGTACTGTTCAGATGTGCCAGCAAAGCCCCAAATTTTAGATCGTCTCCAAGTATATCCACAAGCATTAATAATGTCCTATACAGTGGCTCGATGGCCACTGTCATCAAAGTGTACTCATCCCCAAACCCGAGAACCATCACAACTATCACAGTAGAGTAGAAATAAATCAAGCAATCAACACAAAATACAGAAGAAAAGAAAGGAAAATCAAATCGATATCAGGTTTCTTATCGCTGTGTTTACCCGTAAGGAAGGTAGTCCCAGTGACGAGATTAGGGGTGGTAGACTCAGCCTCCACGAAACCACTTTGTTGACGGGTTTTGAACTGTTCGTAACCCAACAATCTCATTAGAAGCATGCACGGCACCTCAGATTTTGCTCCTACAGACTACAGTTTATATGAGCCTCGTGTATTTGTTGATGATCGGATAATAGAGAATCAGACCTTCAGTTCAAAGGAATACCTTCAATTGCTCTTTCCAAGTAGCATATTGAAAATAATCGAGACTATGAGGTGGTAGATGTGTGCTCCTTCCCAATAATCCATAATTCATAATTAGGCACATATCATATTTCAAACTTTTAAGTAAGGCTACAATTCTCATACCGACATCAAGTGTCTTGGTGGAGAAGTAGACGTGCCTTCTTCTTCATTAATATCAAGCGCATCTACGTCATTTGGTAGGCCAACATCTCTCAACGTCTGCTCAAACTCATGCCAGTTGTCTGTATCGATCGCATCATCACGGTGACTCCTTTGCAAAGTCTTGACGAGATGCTTTGTCCCTCGCTTGTAGAGCTCCTTAATCACCCATTTAACCCTGTGCTTACCCTGTGTGCCCTACAAAAAAAATTAAGGTTAGAAGTACGTACGCACATAAGCAACCTACAAAATAATAATTTTTCTCATAGAAACATACCACTCGCTTAAGCCTAAAGCCACTCGGTACATATCCAAGCACCTTTATCGAATCTCTTAGAGGTGGTAGTGATCTGTCTAGCCTAGCCTCTACTTGTCCTCGAATTAATACTATATACATACCAAACTCTTGAAACTATCAACGATACTCTAGGTTCAGCCTTATTGTATGGTCTGTTCTCGATCAAAACTTCGAGCCACTGCCATGCAGCCACATATTGATATTGTGCATGTCTCACAGCCCAGTCACCAGTCGTATGGTTCGTATTCATTTTTCAAACCGAACTCACAACATGGGTCAAATGGTATAACATGCTTATGTATCCGACATTTCAACACATCATCTGCATGCATTACACACAAATATATGATTACCACAATCTTAACCCTAAACCCTTAATTTATTTCAATTATATTTGACCAAATAAAATAAAAACATTTATACTTACATTGTCCCAAACGAAATACACTTTTGACATGCAACGAGGAACACGTAGAAGCGAAGAAATCGACTCATGAACAATCAGTTATAATCATCATCCTCTATATTTTCCATCTCTATATTAATACAATAACCAAATTACCAATTAATTTACTAATTAACTAACTTACTAACAATTTCAACATATTACTACATCATATTTAGTTTATCTAATTAAAATATTTTATCACACTTTATAATAATTTATTCAAATTATGAAAAATATAGATTGAGTATTTTAAGTCGAATATTATTTTATCCTAATTTGTAACTAAATTTAACAAAAAAGAGAAAATATTACCTTCTAAGTAGGGACCGAGTGTCTAGAGGTGAGGACCACGGCTGGGGACCGAGATGGTTGGACCACTGGTGCGTTCGCATGAACCGCAGGTGGTGCTTGTATTTTTTTTCGAATTTCGACGACCAGCGGTTTTTTTATGGAGAGCGACAACAGATGGGAAGTGGGGGAAGATGAGAGGGGAATAAGAGATTAGACGGGATTTGAGTTATTTTAATGTGGACTGCAGTCTAGGAGTGTGATCCACTTTGGATATTAAGTGGATCCTATGTCTTTGCTGCATTTCACTATTTTTTTTTTCAAAATTTAGCCGGTTGGTAGGTGGAGCATTAAGTGCACCGTAATGAACCACAAGTAAGTGTTGCGAGGCATCAATTTCAAATTTTTAATGTGAACCGCAAGTAAGTGTTGCGGTCCACTTTTGAAATTTATTAAAAAAAGCTAATGCAGGAGAATCTGGCCTTTTGGCCCACAGGTGCTAACCACGAGAAACATATTTGAAAAATTATTTCTTTCTTAGATATTTAATTTTATATAATATTGTTATTTAAAAAGTTCGGGAAATATTGAAGAATGTGTGGAATTAGAGAGAAACCTTCTATCCATAGTAATAGAAATACGGACTCGTATCCTGTGCTGCATTTTTTGTGAGTAGAATGGTGTATTTAATCCAGACCATCAGATTAAGATTGAATGCCCGACAACCACTAATATAATTTAGTGAAAATTTAATAATATTAAATCATGATCGTTGATCGCTAATCCGAAAGTCAGGTCGAAATGCAGCTTTCTGCAAAAAAGTGCAACAGTGGATTTCGTTTCACAAAACTACATGTATCACGCATGAAATAATAAAATAATAGAGAAATGGGCTAAATCGGAGCATAAAACAAACTCCACTAAATATCTTAATTATTCGACTAAAAATAAACCCCTTTCCGATTATTCGACTAAAAGATTTCGTACCTCCACTAAATATTCTGATTATCCGACTAAAAATACACCTTCTCTTATCTCCTATGGAGATATTTTTTTTCTTTTCAGCAAGTAGAGATTATTGAAACCATCAGGTTAAAAATCAACGTTCTATCGTTAATAATATAAATTAAAAAGATTTCGTACCTCCACTAAATATTCCGATTATCCGACTAAAAACTAAACACCTTCCCTTATCTCCTATGGAGATATTTTTTTCTTTTCAGCAAGTAGAGATTATTGAAATAATTAGATTAAAAATCAACGTGTTCTATCGTTAATAATATAAATTAAAAAGATTTTTTTAATATTATTAATTAAGACCATTAATTCTTGATTGGACGGTCCGATAAAAACTCTCCACTCGAGAGAGGAAAACCTCTCCACAGAATTTCGTTTCTATGCCCCTAAAACTCTTATAAACTGGAGCTGTGTTCTCTACTAATCCTACCTAGCATCTCTTATCCACCCACAGGCCACGGTTGTCTTGGGTACTGGTATTATAGTTTCTGGTCGCCATGGCTTGCTCGGTGCCTTCCATCGCCTCCAGTACCTCGTGCAAACTCTCCTCTCCAGTGGCTTCTCTCCGTCCATCGTCGGGTCACTTCTCCGCAAATCTATCTTTTCCCAAGAGCCTCAGTTCTCGCTCGTCTAAGCTTGTCTCCAGATCCAGAACTGTTAACACTACAAGTTTTGTTGTGAAGGCTTCTTCTGAGGTTAGCTCTAGAGAAATTACGCACTTTTTACCAAACCCGCCGTTGATTAGAGGCTAATTTTGTAATGTTGCCCTTGAAAAGTTGTTCGGTTTGATTTAATTGAGTTTAATTTGTGCAATTAAGGTTCTTCCATTGGTTGGCAACAAGGCACCTGATTTTGAAGCTGAAGCAGTGTTTGATCAGGAGTTCATCAAGGTACATGATATCAATAGTAGCTCTGATTAGGCCTCTTAACCTTCATTATACTCGATTTCTGGTACCATCCTGCTGCTCTGGTTCTGGTACAATATAGGTTTCTTTTTGTGGTTTCATTAATGTTTCCTTTTTTATTTTTTATTCTACAACTGATGGGAAAAAGAAGGAATATTTACAGAAACTAGGGTAGTTGATGGCAACTAAATGTATTGAGATTTAATTGTTGCTTATGAATATGTAAACTTTGGCTTAAATGGAATTTATTGATCATTGTTAAACATATGTTTTCCTATAAGCTCTGTGGTCGCTTGTGCAACGTAGTCGCTTGGAGTTGCACATATTATATCTAAAATTGGTCATGCTTAATTCTAGGTAAAACTATCCGAGTATATTGGGAAGAAGTACGTGATACTTTTCTTCTATCCGCTTGACTTCACTTTTGTGTGTCCTACTGGTATGTTCAAAGGAGCATTTTGGAAATTTCATTACTTTACAGATACCTCTTTTTTTTCTTTCTAAAATTCAACAAATTCTTGATGCAGAGATTACCGCTTTTAGTGATCGCTACTCAGAATTCGAGAAGCTGAATACTGAAATTTTGGGTGTCTCTGTTGACAGTGTGGTAAGTCCTTTGTTTTAACTTACAAGGGCGCCCATTTCTTGCAATAGTTTTAATATAATTATCATTTAAGTAATATTTAAATTATCATTTAACTAATGATAAGTTGCAACATTTGATAAATAAGACATGGAATCATATCTGATGAGATAAGCAGTGAATTTTTTCTGGGCCATTTGGATGTTCTTTTAAGATTTTAGCATTTCTCGTTCCCTAATGAATTTGCATATAATTATCTAGAACGCTGAAATCCTTGAGCTGCATGCATAAAATCATTACAGACTGCTCTTCTGAATTTATTTGAAGTGTTATTTTGCATTTATTTTATATTCCTGTAGTTCTCCCACCTTGCATGGGTACAAACTGACAGAAAGTCAGGTGGACTAGGTGACCTGAAATATCCGTTGATCTCTGATGTTACTAAATCGGTCTCCAAATCTTATGGTGTGTTGATACCTGATCAGGTAATGGCTATTATATTTCTTTTCAAAGTGCACTGATTATATTTACCTTGCTGCAGATAATACTTTTTGTAGTTGCATCACTGCTATATTTGGAGGCAGCTTCCATGTAGGCATGTATATTGTTATAAACTTATAATGCAAAATGTTGATTTCGTGTTAAACATAACAATTTTTCCTATCCTGGCTTTTCTAGATGTTGTCAAAAGTTCTAGTTGTAAATATGCCTCTCTTCTTTATTTGCTATTGGTTGATGACTAAATTTAACAATATATGTGTTCCATGATATACATGACAGGGAATAGCATTGAGAGGACTATTTGTGATAGACAAGGAAGGCGTAATTCAGCATTCCACCATCAACAACCTTGCTATTGGTCGTAGCGTGGATGAAACCATGAGAACCCTCCAGGTAAATTTCAGATTTTATATTGTTTCAAAAGACAATTGCGATTTAGTATTTCATCTTATTAAAAAAAATACTGAAGTTGCCAAAAGAAATTTAGCTATGTTCAGCTGTCAATGTGTCTAGCACTCTCACGTGACAGTTATGCCTTATGGGCTATTTCTTCATTTTAGTTGGGTTTGAAAATCTTTTTCTCTGGATACTTCATCCAAATGATAATGATGGTTTTCTTTGTTTAATAGGCATTACAATATGTGCAAGACAACCCAGATGAGGTGTGCCCAGCTGGGTGGAAGCCAGGCGAGAAGTCGATGAAACCTGACCCGAAACTCAGCAAAGATTACTTCGCAGCTATTTGAAGAAATTATTAGTATGCATGCATCTAATGTGACTTTTTTTAGCGAAACACTGTTCTGGGCTCTTTTCTTGCATTCTGTGGGATTTTTGTCTTATATGAATACTGAGAGTTATTTTGTACCAGTGGAATTGTAGCTACGTTTTTCTTATAATAATGATGAGGAGAGCTCCAACTTGGTTTGTCAAGTTTTCATTTTGCAAATTCTGGTCTACAATGCCTCCTGGTTCCATCTCGACAGTTACAAATTGGCTCATATTATTACATCCAGAATAGCTACCTTATAAGGTAACTTTCTGCTTCTTATTGTCAGCGTCACATAAGATTGGGTTTGGAGGCTTCAAAGCATGAAGAACTTGATATATTACTTCCAAGTTTTAACATTTCTTTCGTCATGCCATCTGGGATGAAACGGGATGCAACTTCAGAATGCCAATCACTGAATGAAAACATTACCAAATTGAGGGCTACGGTTTAGTAGAGCAACTATTGGAAAAAAAAACTCAATTTCTAGAAGAGGGATCAATGACAACAACTATAACAACAATCATTTTTTTCATTTTCAAAATTCAAATTGTTGATCCAAACCGTTGAATATAATCTTCACAATAAAATAAGCTTGTAGATTAAATTTTATATTTTTTTGAATTTTTAAGTATTTATTAAGACATATGCAAAAATATGTCAAAGTTATAACTACATGAATCGTTGAATTTTACATTCATCTTAATAAATAGTAAAAAAATTCAAAAAAATGTAAAATTTGATCTGCAAAAGTATTTTATTATGGAGATCATGTTCAACGGTTTGGATTAATAATATGGACTTTGAAAATGAAAAAAATGATTGTTGTCATAATTGGTGTCACCAAAGTTGTTGTCATCCAATTCCTTCACCAATTTCTATGATATTAGATATGTTCACTTTAATATGTTGTTTATAAGATTTGTTTTGGCGAAGCCAAGTAGCAAAAGGAAAAGCTATTAAATGCATTACATTGATAAGGACATTTTCTTTTTATCTTTAAAAAAATAAAATAAATGCACTATTAGTTTTACTACTGAATATATATATATATATATATATATATATATATATATATATATCAATGCTAAAATAATATGCATAGTATATCACCTTCCGTGCTATGCGGCTATGTATGTTTAATTTGTCTAATAAATTGAGATTTAAGTTGCTTAATAAATTATTCATATCAAAATCTGATAAGAAATCAAATTTCGTGATTTTTAGAGTTGTCTTGCTATTTTTTAAATATTTTTAAAAACAACTTAGAAATCGCACTTTTGTAGTATTAAATCTGGCTTGTTTTTAAAAAATAGCAAGAAAGCTCTAAAATTCACGAAATTTGATTTTCTATAATGTTTTGATATGAAGAATTTATTAAGCAACTTAAATCTCTATTTATTGAGCTATATATATATATGCATAGTACGGATGGTGGTGTACTATGCATATTATTTTAGCCTTTCTCATATATATATATATATGAGGAGGGATCCATAGCCGCCAAACTTCCAACCGCTCCATGGTAGCAAATGTAAATGACCGATCCGGACCGTTGAAAACATTCTCCATATTAATATAGACTTGAAACCAAATTTTACATTATTTTGAATTTTTTTTACTATTTTATCGGATATATTGAAAATTTATTTATCTAACGATTTACAAACATCCAATTTTCGATCCTTCCGATAAAATAGTAAAAAATTCTAAAAAATATAAAATTTGTTCTCCAAGTCTACATTAGTATGGAGAATGTTTTCAACGGTCCGGATAGACGATTTACACTTGGTATGATGGAGCGGTTGCGAGCGGCTATGAAATTGATGGCGGCTACGGATTCATCCTCTCTCTCTCTATATATATAGAGGATGAATCCGTAGCCGCCAAACTTCCAACTGCTCCATGGTAGCAAATGTAAATGACCGATCCGAACCGTTGAAAACATTCTCCATATTAATATATACATGGAAACCAAATTTTATATTTTTTTGAATTTTTTTACTATTTTATCGGATGGATTGAAAATTTATTTATTTAACGATTTACAAACATCCAATTTTCAATCCTTCCGATAAAATAGTAAAAAAAATATAAAATTTGGTCTCCAAGTTTACATTAGTATGGAGAATGTTTTCAATGGTCTGGATCGACGATTTACACTTGGTATGATGGAGCGATTGCGAGCGGCTACGGATCCCTCCTCATATATATATACGAGTAGGGATCAAATGACAACAACTTTAGTGACACCAACTATAACAACAATCATTTTTTTCATTTTCAAAGTTCAAGTTGTTGATCCAAACCGTTGAATATGATCTTCACAATAAAATACACTTGCATATCAAATTTTACATTTTTTTACTATTTATTAAGACAGGTGCGAAAATATGCCAAAGTTACAACTACCTGGATCGTTGAATTTTACATCCATCTTAATAAATAGTAAAAAATTTCAAAAAAATTTAAAATTTGATCTGCAAGAGTATTTTATTATGGAGATCATGTTGAACAGTTTGGATCAATAATTTGGACTTTGAAAAATGAAAAAAATGATTGTTGTCATAGTTGGTGTCACCAAAATTGTTGTCATCCGATCCCTTCACTATATATGTATATATGAGTTGTGCTAAAATACTTTATAAATCACCAACATTCAAATACTTTAGGTTCGTATCTCGAGATACAAAGTGCAAATGGCCGATTAAGACCGTTGAAAATATTCTCTATATTAACATCTATTTGGAGACCAAATTTCATATTTTTTGGAATTTTTTTACTATTTTATCGGGTATGTGGAAAATTCATTAATCTAACGATTTACAGATCTTCAATTTAACCAACTTTGCACCCATCCGATAAAATAGTAAAAAAAATTTAAAAAATCTAAAATTTGGTCTCCAAATTTTTGTTAGTATGGAGAACATTTTCAACGGTCTTGATCGGTTGTTTGCACTTTATATCTCAAGATACGAGCCTAAAGTATATGCATGTTGGTGCTTTATAAAGTATTTTAGCACAACTCTCTCTCTCTCTCTCTCTATATATATATATTCCAAATGTCTTCACATTGGGCTGTCTCAGGCACACATAACAATTTGGGACATATTAGGCATACATGGCCCATTATGCTTCAACATCAAATCCCTCAAGCAGTGTTGATCCACTTTATTATGCAATAAATAATATAGCATGTCTACATTTAAATGTGTTAAAAACCCAAACGAACGAAAAGTCCGCCAAAATTTCTCTTAAAATGATAGAAGGGGCATTTAGTCCTCTCGTACAAAGCGAGTGAGAGGTGAATTGGACTAATTTCAAACTAAACATTTTTTTTTTCTGTTAGATCGTTCTACGGACAATCTAGCATAGTTTTACATTTTATTGTTTTAAACACTCAAGGTCCAAAATGAAAGAAACAGAGATATAGAAAAATCAAGCATACAAGAGAATGTTTTGATCTCGGAATTCGAATTGACAACGGTAATGACACAATTTACAAATATGATTTAGAGAACTCAGGTGGATCAGAATAATTGAATTTATTTAATAAAGAAACAAAAAATAAGATAACTGCTTGCACCAGCAGCTTGCACAAGTATTGTCCGTCGTTTCTTTAAAGATCGAATTCCGCGAACCAGTTTCATAATTCTTCAATTACTTCTCTTACGAACGCTCGTACTGACTGAGCTTTGTCAGTGAATATTGGACGACATCGTTCTGTGAGTTTTAGAATGGTCTGTTAGAAGGTCAACAGTAATGTAAGGATAAGAATAGATAGATTAAGAAGAAATTTTTTATGATTTGAAGGTAATACAATTAGGAAAAAAATAACTTTAGTAGCTTGATTAACTGTTTGTAAAAGTAAAGATCAAAATGATTTATGAGTTCTTGACTTAGATATAATGAATAAGGCCTTACTATCTAAATGGTGTTTTAGATTTAATGATTCTCTAGTTAAGAGATTATGGAAAGACATTTTAGCTGAGAAATATAAAAACAAACATAATACTAATCTATTTTCTTCCTTCTGAAAAAATGTTAACCTACTAAATCATGTCATGTCGACTAGTATTAATAAAAAGTTAGGTGATGGGTCCAACATAAGCTTCTGAAATGATAAATGAAAAGGTGAACTATCATTCTCCCTCTCTTTCCTAATTTATTTTTAGCTAGCTCTGATTCATACATTAAGGTTGACAAAGCATTCAATAATAGCCAACTTTCTATGAAATTCAATAGACAGTTAACTGGGATGTTGGAAAGAGAGTGAAATTTTTTACAAGCTATAGTGTCAGATGTTCATATTTGTCTCTCGAAAAAAGATATAGTTATATGGAGGTGGAATAATACTGGCAAATTCTCTGTTCAAGAGATGTACAGATGGTTGGAATTTGGAGGGTATCATAATCATAATTATGATATAATTTGGAATAGCAAGTTACCTCTGAAAATTAAAGTTTTCATGTGGTTGATAAAAAAGAAAAGAATTTTCACAAAGTTGTATTTATAAAAGAAAGGATGTCAAGGTCTAAGTGATATAAAATGTGTCTTCTGTGATCATGATGAAACAATTGATCACCTCTTTGTTGCTTGTTCTTTTATTAATAGTATATGGAATTAGATTAGTAGACATAATAATTTTGAGTTTGACGGTTTAACCTTAGAAGATTTATGGGTTTTAGATGCAAAAATACCACTCAAAGATGCCTTGTTAGTAGAATTAATTAGAGGTGCTGTGATTTGGACAGTATGGCTTGAGCGAAACAAGCTTTGTTTTATAGATAAAAAACAAAGAAAAATTAGTAGTGTAGCAACACAAATAATTAACTTACTAAATTACTGGTGTAAGCATAATAAAGATTCTTCTTATCTTAAACTCCATATCATGCTTCCTCAGGATGTGTAGGAACTACAAAAACTTATTTTAGAAACAGAAAACCCGATGGAGGAAGTGGAGCACTAAGCTATGGTAAGAGTTTCACAGGTGGGGCACTTGTCTAGGCCAGACCTATTCAGAAATCTGGTTGATGAAAGGTGTTTTGAGGATGATTTTTGAATTAGTTTCATTTGTGATGAAAAAATTGTGTTTCTGGTTATTTTGATATTGTCTGTTTGGAGATATGATCTCATTTTGATACTGATATATCTAGATACTATGTTATGCTGGTTTCATCAAATGTAATAGGCTAGATTACATATTTTAGTTAAGGACTAGAATGAACTTGTATTAGGACTCTTTAATATAGCTGTTTCAATGAAACAGACAGGTTTTACTCCTGCTTTTTCTCAAAAAAAAAAGGTCAACAAGTCGCTGACTGGTGAACAACGATGAATAGTGGCTTCTTCTGTGTAGCAACATGTCCACGATGTACATCCTTAGATGGATGGTATATTGACATGTCACAAAGAGTTGATCTGTTGATTCTGCAGCCCTCATACACATGCGGTAGACAATTGGTATTGTCCATCCCCTTTTGATGAGGTTATCAGTCGTTGTCAACTTGTTTGTCAGTCTCAACTAGGTGAAAGTCAATACTTGTGGTAGTGCCGGGATTTTCCAGATGCAAGCAACTGTTGACATTGGAGCTGATACATGCGTCAGGAAGCAGTAGACAGATTTTGCAGTGTATCTATCCCATCCTATAATCCAGGAAATGTTCTGCAGGTCCGTCCGCATACATGCTTCAAAATATGGGATAATATTTTCTATTGCTGATCAGAAAAAATGATGGCCTTGTAGCTTCCCACGGTAGTGATTCTGTGGGAGTGACCGCTTCCATCATGCATTTGATGAATTCAGCCAGTGCCACATCCACCTGATCAACAAGGAGATATTCGCAATATCCAAATCTTTGAGGCCTATAGACCACATATGTTTCTTGGCATATGTGCGACTGTTCAATTGACCATGTATAGGCCTCTGCTAGCTTGACTGCCTTCCTTGTGTCCATGCCAGAGGAACCGTCTTCTGATTCAGTCTATCATTCTAAGAGCCCATTTCGGGATGCGGAAAGCAGTCATGTGGTAAATTGGCAGTGCAGAGAGGACTGTGTTTGCCATTGTCAGTCTATCTCAATTTGCCATTGTCAGTCTACCTCCGATTGAGAGTAAGCTTGCTTTCCAGCCTGATAGTTTCCTCTGGATTGCGTCAATTAGGGACTGATAGTTTCTTTTAGTGAGAGACATGTCTTTCAGTGGGAGGTCTAGATAGCTCATAAAAAAAGAGACGCCTTGCATTGAATTGCAACAGCGAGTTGCGATGTTTGAAATTGTGATCCAGTGATGAATAAGATTTCAGATTTATGGTAGTTTGTTGATAAACCAGAGAGAAAGGCGAATATATCCCGTATCAACCCCATTAGTCTTACTTGTTGATGCGATGGTCGAAGAAGAATTAGCGTGTCATCCGCGTAGGATAGATATTGTCGTGCATTTAGGAAAGGTTGCTTGATCAGTTGCAGTTGGCCCAGCCTTTTAATCCATGCTGGTAAGAAGTCTATCGCTATTATGAATAGATATGGTACAATTGGGTTCCCTTGTCGTACACCACGCTTAAGGATTATCTTCTTGCCAGCTACAGAGTTAAGACCAACTCTAGATGATCTAGGAAGAGCCACATATCATAACCCACTGCATCATTCTTCTGGAAAGCCTTTGGCTGCTAGCACCTGTAGCAAGAAAGGCCATTCAATTGAATCAAAGGCATTCTCGATGTCTACCTTTAGAAATTCCAATTTTGCATTTTGTCGCCTGACCTGCTGCACGACCTCTTGCGCGTAGTGGAATACCTCCAGAATGTTTATGCCTTTGATAAGACTGTTTGTGTGTCCATCACCAATATGTCAATCATTGGTTGAAGTCTGACACTTAGGATTCTTGAAAAGATCTTCTGTACTCCATTGATGATGCTGATTGGTCTGAAATCCAATGGAGTTGGGGGCAATCGCTTTTTGGGAATTAGGGCTATACAAGAATCGTTTAGGGGGAATAAGGTGAGGGTTGGATCTTCCATGACATTCTTGAAGGTGGCAAGCAAATTAGGAATAAGCAGGTCAGCAAAAAAAAGTAGAATTCTGATGTGAATCCGTCCGATTTCGGTGCTCTATTTTTTCCACTATTCATCATTTCTGTTTTGAGGTCTTCTTCTGTTATGGGTTTGAGGAGGTTCTGGTGGTCTAAGGGCAAGAGGAAGGTGCGTTGAAGCGGTGCATCCATGTTGAAATGTTGAGTTATTGGGGAAGGTGTTCCCATGTGCTTACGGATGTGTTTGTGCAAGATTGCCGCCTTCTTTTTCTCCTTTGTTGCTGTTGCATCATGTTTTTTTAGCTCGTGTATGCAATTGTGTCTTTTCTGCAAAGAGGCCACCGTGTGAAAAAAAATTGTGTTCCTGTTACCGTGTATGATTCAGTTTCTCTTAGTTCTTTGCTTCCACATGAGCTCTTCGTTTCTTGAGATATCGTGGAATCTCGTCATCATAAAAAATGTTACAATGGTAACAAAAACTTAAAAAAATAGATACATATTTGTGATATTATATTTGAAAGTTAAAAATTTTAGATTTGACATAAATTAAAAGTTGGTCCGATTGTCTGATAATTTTTGGTAGGAGGAATATGTGAGGATTGAGATGCCTATTTCATGGACCCACATATCTTATATTCGGAAAGCATCTTAATTTGTTTGTTTCTGTTCTCACCTTCATTTCTGTGATCTTTATTATATATATGAAAATACAAAAGTAAGAAACGAATTGATTGACATTAACAATGTTATCAGAATTCACTACTAAAAAGGGATATGCACCACTTCTCTCCAAACATCAAGTTCTAAATTAAATGATTTATCCGGAAAGTAAACGGAAAATGTTCTGGATACGTACCATCGATACACCATGGATACACGCGTTACTATTCATGCTAAACGAATTGTTATTCATGTTAAATGCGTCGATATGCATGTTACTTTTATCTAACAAACACGCTCGTCAAAACATTTAACATTCAAGATTATTTTTCTATATAAAACAACAAACATAGTGATGTATTTAACATGCATAACAACTCGTTTAGCATGCATAGCGACGAGCTTATCTGTTAGATATCAATGAGCATCTGTTAAATAAAAAACAACATACATAACAACATGTTTAACAGACATAACTACTCGTTTAACATGCATAGAGACACGTATCAATGACGTATCAATGAGAGTGTCTATATATCAGCTCTCAACTAAAAGACACAATAAAGAAGAATTGAATAGCAATAAAGTTTCGATAAATTAAAATACAAATTTTGTGGAATCAAGTGATAATTAAACTCAAGTGCTGACCATATATAGCATGGGGACAAAATATATTTTATTTCATTTTCTAATTACTCAAATACTTAAATATCTTAGCAGCAATAACCTACAACAATAATAATTGGAAAAAAAAAATTAGGTACTTCATTTCTAGATACACTGGATACTTATGATTACCGTGGACCATTCGTTATATTAAGATTGACATCACACATCAAAATCGAAAGGTCCGCAATAATCATGAGTATCCATTGAATCTAGAAATGAAGTATCTAAGTTTTCCCATAATAATTTCTGTAATTATTTGAAATCAGAATTTGTTAAATGGAGCTCTGATTTAATTTTCCAATTTGTGTTTGCAGAGATGTTCTTAAGCACCCTGCTTTTCATTTTCTCTGCCCATGAAATTTCTAATGGTGTGCATGGGAGATATGCTTTTGCCATTTCGTACCGAAAATTATCTTTAACAACAAAGAAAGCTCTCAGCGGATGCCAACAACATCAACCACAACCACAACGTCAACAAAGTCTTTAGTTTCAAATAAGTTCGGATAGACTAGTAATAAAATTCAATATAAAATGAAAAGTCAATATAAATAATAATAATATAATAAATAGTAAAATAGTAGTAATAATAATAATAATAATAATAATAATAATAATAATAATAATAATAATAATAATAAACTATTGTATAAATCATGAGTTTAGACTAGCACCCTACGTCATTAATTCTGAACTAGAATCGTACAACTATACCACCACTGAACTTCATCTTCATACTAAAAACTCTTTGAAGACCGACTTTAATATTTTTTAGAATTTTTTACTATTTATAAAGATAGTGAAGAATTGATTAATATAATGAATCATTCGATATGAATGACTTTTCACCTCTCCAAAAATAGTAAAAAAGTTCTAAAAAAAATATAAAATTTGATCTCCAAGGAGATTTTAATATGATGATCAAGTTCAAAAGTTTGAATATGATGTTTGGACTTTAAAATTTTATATATGAAGGCGAAGTATCGAATGTTTGGTGTTTTGTGAAGTATCGTAGTTTCACCATTAATTTATTTCAAATTGCACATTACACATTATAGCCTATAAAAAATACAATTATAATAAACAAAAGTTGAAAATAAAAAATTATATTATAATTAATTCATATGTTTTACAAAATATCCCAAATTACAATGATTCTTCGTGGAGGTTTCTTGAAATGTTTGGAGTTTTCTTGAATGGTTGCCACCCATGAAGAAGTACTCAGATCAGAAACACTTCTCCTAATAGGATAAGATGCTTTGTGGTGTTTTATCGAATGGTTACCACCCATAGATGAAGTAACCGGATCAGAAACACTCTCGTGATAGGATAAGATGCTTTGTGGTGTTTTCTTGAATGGTTACCATCCATAAATAAAGTACTTGGATCAGAAACACTTTTCGTAGTAGGATAAAATGCTTTGTGGTGTTTTCTTGAATGTTTTCCACCCATAAAAGAAGTAATCAAACATGAAGTGCTTAGAGTGGTATTCTATGCTTCTTTATGGTGATTTCCTGAAAGATTTGGTGTTCTTTTGAAAGATTACCATCCATAAATGAAGTACTCTGATTAGAAATACTTTTCATAGTAGGATAAGATGCTTTGTGGTGTTTTCATGAATGGTTAACACCCATTAATGAAGAACTATGATCAGAAACACTTTTCCTAATAGGATAAGATACTTTGTGGTGTTTTATTGAATGGTTACCACCCATAGATGAAGTAATCGGATAAAAAATACTTCTCCTAATAGGATAAGATATTTTGTGGTGTTTGCTTGAATGTTTGCCAACCATAAATGAAGTACTCAAATAAAAAACACTTCCTGTAGCAGTAATAATATGCTTTGTGGTATTTTCTTGAATGTTTACGACCCATAAATTAAGTAATCAGACACTAAGCACTTAGAGAGTGGTATTCTATGCTTCTTCGTGGTGATTTCTCGAAAGGTTTGGAGTTTTATTGAAAGGTTTCCACCCATAAATAAAGTATTGAGATCAGGAACACTTCTCGTAGAAAGATAAGATGCTTTGTGGTGTTTTCTTGAATGTTTACAACCCATAAATTTTGTAATTAGATATGAAGAACTTCTAGTGGTATTTTATGATTCTTCGAGATGGTTTCCTGAAAGGTTTGGAGTTTTCTTGAATGGTTACCACCCATTTAGAAGTACTCAGATCAGAAACACTTCTCTTAATAGGATAAGATGCTTTGTGGTGTTTTATTGAATGGTTACCACCCATAGATGAAGTAATCAGATCAGAAACACTTCTCGTGGCAGATTAAGATGCTTTGTAGTGTTTTCTTCAATGGTTACCACCCATTAATGAGGAAACACTTCTCCTAATAGGATAAGATGCTTTGTGGTATTTTATTGAATGGTTACTGCACATTAATGAAGTAATCGGATCATAAACACTTCTCGTTGTAGGATAAGATGCTTTATAGAGTTTTCTTGAATGGTTACCACCCATAAATGAAATACTCAGATCAGAAATACTTCTCGTAGTAGGATAAGATGCTTTGTGGTGTTTTATTGAATGGTTACCACCCATAGATGAAGTAATCAGATCAGAAACACTTCTCGTGGTAGGATAAGATGCTTTGTAGTGTTTTCTTGAATGATTACCACCCATAAATGAAGTACTCAGATCAGAAACAATTCTACTAATAGGATAAGATGCTTTGTGGTGTTTCTTGATTAGTTACAACTCATAAATGAAGTAATTAGATCAGAAACACTTCTCCTGGTAGAATAAGATGCTTTCTAGAGTTTTCTTGATTGGTTACCACCTATAAATGAAGTACTCATATCAGAAACACTTCTCCTAGTCGGATAAGATGCTTTGTGGTGTTTTTTAATGGTTACCACTCATACATGAAGTAATTGGATAATAAGCACTTCTCCTAATAGGATAAGATGCTTTGTGGTGTTTGCTTGAATGTTTTCGACCCATAAATGAAGTACTCGAATCAGAAACACTTCCTGTAGCAGAAATAAGATGCTTTGTGGTGTTTTCATGAATGTTTATGACCTATAAATTAAGTAATGACACATCAAGCACTTAGAGTGGTATTCTATGCTACTTCATTGTGGTTTCCCGAAAGGTTTAGATTTTTCTTGAATGGTTACCACCCATAAATGAAGTAATAAGATCATAAACACTTCTCGCAGTAGGAAAAGATGATTTGTGGTGTTTTCATGAATGTTAACCACGCATAAATGAAGTAATCGGATAAGAAGCACTTTGATTGGTATTCTATGCATCTTCTTGGTGCTTTCTTGAATGGTTTGGAGTTCACTTGAAAGGTTACCACCTGTAAATGAAGCACCCAGATCAGAAACACTTCTCGTAGCAGGATAAGATGCTTTGTGGGATTTTCTTCATTGTTTGCAACCGATAAATGACGTAATCAATCATGAAGCGATTATGGTGTTATTCTACGCTTCTTCGCGGTGGTTTCCTGCATGGTTTGGAGTTCTCTTGAAAGGTTACCACCCATAAATGAAGTACTCTGATCAGTAACACTTCTCGTAGTAGGATAAGATGCTTTGTGGTATTTTCTTGAATGGTTATCACCTATGAATGAAGTAATCGAATATGAAGCACTTAGAGTGCTATGTTTCTTTGTGGTGGTTTCATGAAAGGTTTAGAGTGTTCTTGGAAGATTACCACTCATAAATGAAGTAATCAGATCAGAAACAATTCTCGTAGTAGGATAATATACTTTGTGGTATTTTCTTGAATGGTTACCGCCTAGAAATGAAGTACTCCGATCTGAAACAATTAATTTTCGTAGTAGGATAAGATGATTTGTGGTGTTTTGTTGAATGTTTCCCACCCAGACATGAAGTAATAGGATAAACAATACTTCTCTTAATAGGATAAGATGCTTTGTGGTGTTTTCTTGAAAGGTTTCCACCCATAAATGTATTAGGATCAGAAACACTTCTCGTAGCAGGATAAGATGCTTTGTGGTATTTTCTTTATTGTTTACCACCCATAAATGAAGTAATCAGATATGAAGCACTTAGAGTGTTATTTATGCTTCTTCGTGGTAGTTTCATGAATGATTTAGAGTTTTCTTGGAAGATTACCAGACATAAATGATGTAATCAGATAATAAAAACTTCTTGCAGCAGGATAAGATGCTTTGTGGGGTTTATTGAATGGTTACCACCCATAGATGTTGTAGTCGTATCAGAAATACTTCTCGTGGTAGGATAAGATGCTTTGTAGTGTTTTCTTGAATAGTTACCACCCATTAATGAATTACTATGATCAGAAACACATCTCCTAATAGGAAAAGATGCTTTGTGGTATTTTATTGAATGGTTACCACCCATTAATGAAGTACTCTGATCAGAAACACATCTCCTAATAGGATAAGATGCTTTGTGATGTTTTATTGAATGGTAACCACCCATAGATGATGTAGTCGGATCAGAAACACTTCTCGTGGCAGGATAATATGCTATGTAGAGTTTTCTTGAATGGTTACGGCCCATAAATGAAATACTCAGATCAGAAATAATTATCGTAGTAGGATAAGATGCTTTGTGGTGTTTTATTGAAAGGTTATCACCCATAGATGAAGTAATTAGATCAGAAACACTTCTCGTGGTAGGATAAGATGCTTTGTAGTGTTTTCTTGAATGATTACCACCCATAAATGAAGTACTCAGATTAGAAACACTTCTCCTTATAGGATAAGATGCTTTGTGGTATTTTCTTGATTATTTACCACCCATTAATGAAGTAATCAGATATGAAGCAATAGAGTGTTTTTCTATGCTTCTTCGTGGTGGTTTATTGAATGGTTACCACCCATAGATGATGTAGTCGGATCAGAAACACTTTTCGTGGTAGGATAAGATGCTTTGTTGTGTTTTCTTGAATGGTTACCACCAATTAATGAAGTACTCTGATCAGAAACACATCTCGTAATAGGATAAGATGCTTTGTGGTGTTTTATTGAATGGTTACCATTCATAGATGATGTAGTCGGATCAGAAACACTTCTCGTGGTAGGATAAGAGATGCTTTATAGAGTTTTCTTGAATGGTTACCGCCCATATATGAAATACTCAGATCAGAAATAATTCCCGTAGTATGATAAGATGGTTTGTGGTGTTTTATTGAATGGTTTTCACCCATAGATGATGTAGTCGGATCAGAAACCCTTTTCGTGGTAGGATAAGATGCTTTATAGTGTTTTCTTGAATGGTTACCACCAATTAATGAAGTACTCTGATCAGAAACACATCTCGTAATAGGATAAGATGCTTTGTGGTGTTTTATTGAATGGTTACCATTCATAGATGATGTAGTCGGATTAGAAACACATCTCGTGGATGGATAAGAGATGCTTTGTAGAGTTTTCTTGAATGGTTACCGCCCATATATGAAATACTCAGATCAGAAATAATTCCCGTAGTATGATAAGATGGTTTGTGGTGTTTTATTGAATGGTTATCACCCATAGATAAAGTAATCAGATCAGAAACACTTCTCGTGTTATGATAAGATGCGTTGTAGCGTTTTCTTGAATGATTACCTCCAATAAATGAAGTACTCAGATCAGAAACACTTCTCCTAATCGGATAAGATGCTTTGTGGAGTTTCTTGATTTGTTACAACTAATAAATGAAGTAATTAGATCTGAAACACTTCGCGTGGTAGAATACGATGCTTTCTAGAGTTTTCTTGATTGGTTACCACCCATAAATGAAGTACTCAGATCAGAAACACTTCTTCATGGTGGTTTCCTGAAAGGTTTAGGGTTCTTTTGAGAGGTTACCACCCATAAATGAAGTACTCCGATCAGAAATACGTTCCGTAGTTGGACAAGTTGCTTTGTAGTGTTTTCTTGAATGGTTACTATCCAAAAATGAAATATTCGGATCAGAAACACTTGTCGTAGTCAGATAAAACGCTTTGTGGTGTTTTCATGAATGTTTATGACCCATAAATTAAGTAATCACACATCAAGCACTTAGAGTGGTATTCTATGCTACTTCGTTGTGGTTTCCCGAATGGTTTAGATTTTTCTTGAATGGTTACCACCCATAAATGAAGTAATAAGATCATAAACACTTCTCGTAGTAGGAAAAGATGCTTTGTGGTGTTTTCTTGAATGTTAACCACGCATAAATGAAGTAATCGGATAAGAAGCACTTTGATTGGTATTCTATGCATCTTCTTGGTGCTTTCTTGAATGGTTCGGAGTTCACTTGAAAGGTTACCACCCGTAAATGAAGTACCCAGATCAGAAACACTTCTCGTAGCAGGATAAGATGCTTTGTGGGATTTTCTTCATTGTTTGCAACCGATAAATGACGTAATCAATCATGAAGCGATTATGGTGTTATTCTACGCTTCTTCGCGGTGGTTTCCTGCATGGTTTGGAGTTCTCTTGAAAGGTTACCACCCATAAATGAAGTACTCTGATCAGTAACACTTCTCGTAGTAGGATAAGATGCTTTGTGGTATTTTCTTGAATGGTTATCACCTATGAATGAAGTAATCGAATATGAAGCACTTAGAGTGCTATGTTTCTTTGTGGTGGTTTCATGAAAGGTTTAGAGTGTTCTTGGAAGATTACCACTCATAAATGAAGTAATCAGATCAGAAACAATTCTCGTAGTAGGATAATATACTTTGTGGTCTTTCTTGAATGGTTACCGCCTAGAAATGAAGTACTCCGATCTGAAACAATTTTCGTAGTAGGTTAAGATGATTTGTGGTGTTTTGTTGATTGTTTCCCACCCAGACATGAAGTAATAGGATAAACAATACTTCTCTTAATAGGATAAGATGCTTTGTGGTGTTTTCTTGAAAGGTTTCCACCCATAAATGTATTAGGATCAGAAACACTTCTCGTAGCAGGATAAGATGCTTTGTGGTATTTTCTTTATTGTTTACCACCCATAAATGAAGTAATCATATATGAAGCACTTAGAGTGTTATTTATGCTACTTCGTGGTAGTTTCATGAATGATTTAGAGTTCTCTTGGTAGATTACCAGACATAAATGATGTAATCAGATAATAAAAACTTCTCGCAGTAGGATAAGATGCTTTGTGGGGTTTATTGAATGGTTACCACCCATAGATGTTGTAGTCGTATCAGAAATACTTCTCGTGGTAGGATAAGATGCTTTGTAGTGTTTTCTTGAATGGTTACCACCCATTAATGAATTACTGTGATCAGAAACACATCTCCTAATAGGATAAGATGCTTTGTGGTATTTTATTGAATGGTTACCACCCATTAATGAAGTACTCTGATCAGAAACACATCTCCTAATAGGATAAGATGCTTTGTGATGTTTTATTGAATGGTAACCACCCATAGATGATGTAGTCGGATCAGAAACACTTCTCGTGGCAGGATAATATGCTATGTAGAGTTTTCTTGAATGGTTACTGCCCATAAATGAAATACTCAGATCAGAAATAATTATCGTAGTAGGATAAGATGCTTTGTGGTGTTTTATTGAAAGGTTATGACCCATAGATGAAGTAATAAGATCAGAAACACATCTCGTGGAAGGATAAGATGCTTTGTAGTGTTTTCTTGAATGATTACCACCCATAAATTAAGTACTCAGATTAGAAACACTTCTCCTTATAGGATAAGATGCTTTGTGGTATTTTCTTGATTATTACCACCCATTAATGAAGTAATCAGATATGAAGCAATAGAGTGTTTTTCTATGCTTCTTCGTGGTGGTTTAATGAATGGTTACCACCCATAGATGATGTAGTCGGATCAGAAACACTTTTCGTGGTAGGATAAGATGCTTTGTTGTGTTTTCTTGAATGGTTACCACCAATTAATGAAGTACTCTGATCAGAAACACATCTCGTAATAGGATAAGATGCTTTGTGGTGTTTTATTGAATGGTTACCATTCATAGATGATGTAGTCGGATCAGAAACACTTCTCGTGGTAGGATAAGAGATGCTTTATAGAGTTTTCTTGAATGGTTACCACCCATTAATGAAGTACTTTGATCAGAAACACATCTTCTAATAGGATAAGATGCTTTGTGATGTTTTATTGAATGGTAACCACCCATAGATGATGTAGTCGGATCAGAAACACTTCTCGTGGTAAGATAAGATGCTTTGTGGAGTTTTCTTGAATGGTTAAAGCCCATAAATGATATACTCAGATCAGAAATAATTCCCGTAGTATGATAAGATGCTTTGTGGTGTTCTATTGAAAGGTTATCACCCATAGATAAAGTAATCAGATCAGAAACACTTCTCGTGTTATGATAAGATGCGTTGTAGCGTTTTCTTGAATGATTACCTCCCATAAATGAAGTACTCAGATCAGAAACACTTCTCCTAATCGGATAAGATGCTTTGTGGAGTTTCTTGATTTGTTACAACTAATAAATGAAGTAATTAGATCTGAAACACTTCGCGTGGTAGAATACGATGCTTTCTAGAGTTTTCTTGATTGGTTACCACCCATAAATGAAGTACTCAGATCAGAAACACTTCTTCATGGTGGTTTCCTGAAAGGTTTGGGGTTCTTTTGAGAGGTTACCACCCATAAATGAAGTACTCCGATCAGAAATACGTTCCGTAGTTGGACAAGTTGCTTTGTAGTGTTTTCTTGAATGGTTACCACCCATAAATGAAGTACTCAGATTAGAAACACTTCTCCTTATAGGATAAGATGCTTTGTGGTATTTTCTTGATTATTTACCACCCATTAATGAAGTAATCAGATATGAAGCAATAGAGTGTTTTTCTATGCTTCTTCGTGGTGGTTTAATGAATGGTTACCACCCATAGATGATGTAGTCGGATCAGAAACCCTTTTCGTGGTAGGATAAGATGCTTTGTTGTGTTTTCTTGAATGGTTACCACCAATTAATGAAGTACTCTGATCAGAAACACATCTCGTAATAGGATAAGATGCTTTGTGGTGTTTTATTGAATGGTTACCATTCATAGATGATGTAGTCGGATCAGAAACACATCTCGTGGATGGATAAGAGATGCTTTGTAGAGTTTTCTTGAATGGTTACCGCCCATATATGAAATACTCAGATCAGAAATAATTCCCGTAGTATGATAAGATGCTTTGTGGTGTTCTATTGAAAGGTTATCACCCATAGATAAAGTAATCAGATCAGAAACACTTCTCGTGTTTTGATAAGATGCGTTGTAGCGTTTTCTTGAATGATTACCTCCCATAAATGAAGTACTCAGATCAGAAACACTTCTCCTAATCGGATAAGATGCTTTGTGGAGTTTCTTGATTTGTTACAACTAATAAATGAAGTAATTAGATCTGAAACACTTCGCGTGGTAGAATACGATGCTTTGTAGAGTTTCCTTGATTGGTTACCACCCATAAATGAAGTACTCAGATCATAAACACTTCTTCATGGTGGTTTCCTGAAAGGTTTGGGGTTCTTTTGAGAGGTTACCACCCATAAATGAAGTACTCCGATCAGATATACGTTCCGTAGTTGGACAAGTTTCTTTGTAGTGTTTTCTTAAATGGTTACTATCCAAAAATGAAATATTCGGATCAGAAACACTTGTCGTAGTCAGATAAAACGCTTTGTGGTATTTTCATGAATGTTTATGACCCATAAATTAAGTAATCACACATCAAGCACTTAGAGTGGTATTCTATGCTACTTCGTTGTGGTTTCCCGAAAGGTTTAGATTTTTCTTGAATGGTAACCACCTATGAATGAAGTAATCGAATATGAAGCACTTAGAGTGCTATGTTTCTTTGTGGTGGTTTCATGAAAGGTTTAGAGTGTTCTTGGAAGATTACCATTCATAAATGAAGTAATCAGATCAGAAACAATTCTCGTAGTAGGATAATATACTTTGTGGTGTTTTCTTGAATGGTTATCACCTATGAATGAAGTAATCGAATATGAAGCACTTAGACTGCTATGTTTCTTTGTGATGGTTTCATGAAAGGTTTAGAGTGTTCTTGGAAGATTACCACTCATAAATGAAGTAATCAGATCAGAAACAATTCTCGTAGTAGGATAATATACTTTGTGGTGTTTTCTTGAATGGTTACCGCCTAGAAATGAAGTACTCCGATCTGAAACAATTTTCGTAGTAGGATAAGAAGATTTGTGGTGTTTTGTTGAATGTTTCCCACCCAGACATGAAGTAATAGGATAAACAATACTTCTCTTAATAGGATAAGATGTTTTGTGGTGTTTTCTTGAAAGGTTTCCACCCATAAATGTATTAGGATCAGAAACACTTCTCGCAGCAGGATAAGATGCTTTGTGGTATTTTCTTTATTGTTTACCACCCATAAATGAAGTAATCAGATATGAAGCACTTAGAGTGTTATTTATGCTTCTTCGTGGTAGTTTCATGAATGATTTAGAGTTTTCTTGGAAGATTACCATACATAAATGATGTAATCAGATAATAAAAACTTCTCGCAGTAGGATAAGAGGCTTTGTGGGGTTTATTGAATGGTTACCACCCATAGATGTTGTAGTCGTATCAGAAATACTTCTCGTGGTAGGATAAGATGCTTTGTAGTGTTTTCTTGAATGGTTACCACCCATTAATGAATTACTATGATCAGAAACACATCTCCTAATAGGATAAGATGCTTTGTGGTATTTTATTGAATGGTTACCACCCATTAATGAAGTACTCTGATCAGAAACACATATCCTAATAGGATAAGATGCTTTGTGATGTTTTATTGAATGGTAACCACCCATAGATGATGTAGTCGAATCAGAAACACTTCTCGTGGCAGGATAATATGCTATGTAGAGTTTTCTTGAATGGTTACTGCCCATAAATGAAATACTCAGATCAGAAATAATTATCGTAGTAGGATAAGATGCTTTGTGGTGTTTTATTGAAAGGTTATCACCCATAGATGATGTAATCAGATAAGAAAAACTTCTCCTGGTAGGATAAGATGCTTTATAGTGTTTTCTTGAATGGTTAGCACCCATTAATGAAGTACTCTGATCAGAAACACATCTTCTAATAGGATAAGATGCTTTGTGATGTTTTATTGAATGGTAACAACCCATAGATGATGTAGTCGGATCAGAAACACTTCTCGTGGCAGGATAATATGCTATGTAGAGTTTTCTTGAATGGTTACTGCCCATAAATGAAATACTCAGATCAGAAATAATTATCGTAGTAGGATAAGATGCTTTGTGGTGTTTTATTGAAAGGTTATCACCTATAGATGAAGTAATCAGATCAGAAACACTTCTCGTGGAAGGATAAGATGCTTTGTAGTGTTTTCTTGAATGATTACCACCCATAAATGAAGTACTCAGATTAGAAACACTTCTCCTTATAGGATAAGATGCTTTGTGGTATTTTCTTGATTATTTACCACCCATTAATGAAGTAATCAGATATGAAGCAATAGAGTGTTTTTCTATGCTTCTTCGTGGTGGTTTAATGAATGGTTACCACCCATAGATGATGTAGTCGGATCAGAAACCCTTTTCGTGGTAGGATAAGATGCTTTGTTGTGTTTTCTTGAATGGTTACCACCAATTAATGAAGTACTCTGATCAGAAACACATCTCGTAATAGGAGAAGATGCTTTGTGGTGTTTTATTGAATGGTTACCATTCATAGATGATGTAGTCGGATCAGAAACACATCTCGTGGATGGATAAGAGATGCTTTGTAGAGTTTTCTTGAATGGTTACCGCCCATATATGAAATACTCAGATCAGAAATAATTCCCGTAGTATGATAAGATGGTTTGTGGTGTTTTATTGAATGGTTATCACCCATAGATAAAGTAATCAGATCAGAAACACTTCTCGTGTTATGATAAGATGCGTTGTAGCGTTTTCTTGAATGATTACCTCCAATAAATGAAGTACTCAGATTAGAAACACTTCTCCTAATCGGATAAGATGCTTTGTGGAGTTTCTTGATTTGTTACAACTAATAAATGAAGTAATTAGATCTGAAACACTTCGCGTGGTAGAATACGATGCTTTCTAGAGTTTTCTTGATTGGTTACCACCCATAAATGAAGTACTCAGATCAGAAACACTTCTTCATGGTGGTTTCCTGAAAGGTTTAGGGTTCTTTTGAGAGGTTACCACCCATAAATGAAGTACTCCGATCAGAAATACGTTCCGTAGTTGGACAAGTTGCTTTGTAGTGTTTTCTTGAATGGTTACTATCCAAAAATGAAATATTCGGATCAGAAACACTTGTCGTAGTCAGATAAAACGCTTTGTGGTGTTTTCATGAATGTTTATGACCCATAAATTAAGTAATCACACATCAAGCACTTAGAGTGGTATTCTATGCTACTTCGTTGTGGTTTCCCGAATGGTTTAGATTTTTCTTGAATGGTTACCACCCATAAATGAAGTAATAAGATCATAAACACTTCTCGTAGTAGGAAAAGATGCTTTGTGGTGTTTTCTTGAATGTTAACCACGCATAAATGAAGTAATCGGATAAGAAGCACTTTGATTGGTATTCTATGCATCTTCTTGGTGCTTTCTTGAATGGTTCGGAGTTCACTTGAAAGGTTACCACCCGTAAATGAAGTACCCAGATCAGAAACACTTCTCGTAGCAGGATAAGATGCTTTGTGGGATTTTCTTCATTGTTTGCAACCGATAAATGACGTAATCAATCATGAAGCGATTATGGTGTTATTCTACGCTTCTTCGCGGTGGTTTCCTGCATGGTTTGGAGTTCTCTTGAAAGGTTACCACCCATAAATGAAGTACTCTGATCAGTAACACTTCTCGTAGTAGGATAAGATGCTTTGTGGTATTTTCTTGAATGGTTATCACCTATGAATGAAGTAATCGAATATGAAGCACTTAGAGTGCTATGTTTCTTTGTGGTGGTTTCATGAAAGGTTTAGAGTGTTCTTGGAAGATTACCACTCATAAATGAAGTAATCAGATCAGAAACAATTCTCGTAGTAGGATAATATACTTTGTGGTCTTTCTTGAATGGTTACCGCCTAGAAATGAAGTACTCCGATCTGAAACAATTTTCGTAGTAGGTTAAGATGATTTGTGGTGTTTTGTTGATTGTTTCCCACCCAGACATGAAGTAATAGGATAAACAATACTTCTCTTAATAGGATAAGATGCTTTGTGGTGTTTTCTTGAAAGGTTTCCACCCATAAATGTATTAGGATCAGAAACACTTCTCGTAGCAGGATAAGATGCTTTGTGGTATTTTCTTTATTGTTTACCACCCATAAATGAAGTAATCATATATGAAGCACTTAGAGTGTTATTTATGCTACTTCGTGGTAGTTTCATGAATGATTTAGAGTTCTCTTGGTAGATTACCAGACATAAATGATGTAATCAGATAATAAAAACTTCTCGCAGTAGGATAAGATGCTTTGTGGGGTTTATTGAATGGTTACCACCCATAGATGTTGTAGTCGTATCAGAAATACTTCTCGTGGTAGGATAAGATGCTTTGTAGTGTTTTCTTGAATGGTTACCACCCATTAATGAATTACTGTGATCAGAAACACATCTCCTAATAGGATAAGATGCTTTGTGGTATTTTATTGAATGGTTACCACCCATTAATGAAGTACTCTGATCAGAAACACATCTCCTAATAGGATAAGATGCTTTGTGATGTTTTATTGAATGGTAACCACCCATAGATGATGTAGTCGGATCAGAAACACTTCTCGTGGCAGGATAATATGCTATGTAGAGTTTTCTTGAATGGTTACTGCCCATAAATGAAATACTCAGATCAGAAATAATTATCGTAGTAGGATAAGATGCTTTGTGGTGTTTTATTGAAAGGTTATGACCCATAGATGAAGTAATAAGATCAGAAACACATCTCGTGGAAGGATAAGATGCTTTGTAGTGTTTTCTTGAATGATTACCACCCATAAATTAAGTACTCAGATTAGAAACACTTCTCCTTATAGGATAAGATGCTTTGTGGTATTTTCTTGATTATTACCACCCATTAATGAAGTAATCAGATATGAAGCAATAGAGTGTTTTTCTATGCTTCTTCGTGGTGGTTTAATGAATGGTTACCACCCATAGATGATGTAGTCGGATCAGAAACACTTTTCGTGGTAGGATAAGATGCTTTGTTGTGTTTTCTTGAATGGTTACCACCAATTAATGAAGTACTCTGATCAGAAACACATCTCGTAATAGGATAAGATGCTTTGTGGTGTTTTATTGAATGGTTACCATTCATAGATGATGTAGTCGGATCAGAAACACTTCTCGTGGTAGGATAAGAGATGCTTTATAGAGTTTTCTTGAATGGTTACCACCCATTAATGAAGTACTTTGATCAGAAACACATCTTCTAATAGGATAAGATGCTTTGTGATGTTTTATTGAATGGTAACCACCCATAGATGATGTAGTCGGATCAGAAACACTTCTCGTGGTAAGATAAGATGCTTTGTGGAGTTTTCTTGAATGGTTAAAGCCCATAAATGATATACTCAGATCAGAAATAATTCCCGTAGTATGATAAGATGCTTTGTGGTGTTCTATTGAAAGGTTATCACCCATAGATAAAGTAATCAGATCAGAAACACTTCTCGTGTTATGATAAGATGCGTTGTAGCGTTTTCTTGAATGATTACCTCCCATAAATGAAGTACTCAGATCAGAAACACTTCTCCTAATCGGATAAGATGCTTTGTGGAGTTTCTTGATTTGTTACAACTAATAAATGAAGTAATTAGATCTGAAACACTTCGCGTGGTAGAATACGATGCTTTCTAGAGTTTTCTTGATTGGTTACCACCCATAAATGAAGTACTCAGATCAGAAACACTTCTTCATGGTGGTTTCCTGAAAGGTTTGGGGTTCTTTTGAGAGGTTACCACCCATAAATGAAGTACTCCGATCAGAAATACGTTCCGTAGTTGGACAAGTTGCTTTGTAGTGTTTTCTTGAATGGTTACCACCCATAAATGAAGTACTCAGATTAGAAACACTTCTCCTTATAGGATAAGATGCTTTGTGGTATTTTCTTGATTATTTACCACCCATTAATGAAGTAATCAGATATGAAGCAATAGAGTGTTTTTCTATGCTTCTTCGTGGTGGTTTAATGAATGGTTACCACCCATAGATGATGTAGTCGGATCAGAAACCCTTTTCGTGGTAGGATAAGATGCTTTGTTGTGTTTTCTTGAATGGTTACCACCAATTAATGAAGTACTCTGATCAGAAACACATCTCGTAATAGGATAAGATGCTTTGTGGTGTTTTATTGAATGGTTACCATTCATAGATGATGTAGTCGGATCAGAAACACATCTCGTGGATGGATAAGAGATGCTTTGTAGAGTTTTCTTGAATGGTTACCGCCCATATATGAAATACTCAGATCAGAAATAATTCCCGTAGTATGATAAGATGCTTTGTGGTGTTCTATTGAAAGGTTATCACCCATAGATAAAGTAATCAGATCAGAAACACTTCTCGTGTTTTGATAAGATGCGTTGTAGCGTTTTCTTGAATGATTACCTCCCATAAATGAAGTACTCAGATCAGAAACACTTCTCCTAATCGGATAAGATGCTTTGTGGAGTTTCTTGATTTGTTACAACTAATAAATGAAGTAATTAGATCTGAAACACTTCGCGTGGTAGAATACGATGCTTTGTAGAGTTTCCTTGATTGGTTACCACCCATAAATGAAGTACTCAGATCATAAACACTTCTTCATGGTGGTTTCCTGAAAGGTTTGGGGTTCTTTTGAGAGGTTACCACCCATAAATGAAGTACTCCGATCAGATATACGTTCCGTAGTTGGACAAGTTTCTTTGTAGTGTTTTCTTAAATGGTTACTATCCAAAAATGAAATATTCGGATCAGAAACACTTGTCGTAGTCAGATAAAACGCTTTGTGGTATTTTCATGAATGTTTATGACCCATAAATTAAGTAATCACACATCAAGCACTTAGAGTGGTATTCTATGCTACTTCGTTGTGGTTTCCCGAAAGGTTTAGATTTTTCTTGAATGGTAACCACCTATGAATGAAGTAATCGAATATGAAGCACTTAGAGTGCTATGTTTCTTTGTGGTGGTTTCATGAAAGGTTTAGAGTGTTCTTGGAAGATTACCATTCATAAATGAAGTAATCAGATCAGAAACAATTCTCGTAGTAGGATAATATACTTTGTGGTGTTTTCTTGAATGGTTATCACCTATGAATGAAGTAATCGAATATGAAGCACTTAGACTGCTATGTTTCTTTGTGATGGTTTCATGAAAGGTTTAGAGTGTTCTTGGAAGATTACCACTCATAAATGAAGTAATCAGATCAGAAACAATTCTCGTAGTAGGATAATATACTTTGTGGTGTTTTCTTGAATGGTTACCGCCTAGAAATGAAGTACTCCGATCTGAAACAATTTTCGTAGTAGGATAAGAAGATTTGTGGTGTTTTGTTGAATGTTTCCCACCCAGACATGAAGTAATAGGATAAACAATACTTCTCTTAATAGGATAAGATGTTTTGTGGTGTTTTCTTGAAAGGTTTCCACCCATAAATGTATTAGGATCAGAAACACTTCTCGTAGCAGGATAAGATGCTTTGTGGTATTTTCTTTATTGTTTACCACCCATAAATGAAGTAATCAGATATGAAGCACTTAGAGTGTTATTTATGCTTCTTCGTGGTAGTTTCATGAATGATTTAGAGTTTTCTTGGAAGATTACCATACATAAATGATGTAATCAGATAATAAAAACTTCTCGCAGTAGGATAAGAGGCTTTGTGGGGTTTATTGAATGGTTACCACCCATAGATGTTGTAGTCGTATCAGAAATACTTCTCGTGGTAGGATAAGATGCTTTGTAGTGTTTTCTTGAATGGTTACCACCCATTAATGAATTACTATGATCAGAAACACATCTCCTAATAGGATAAGATGCTTTGTGGTATTTTATTGAATGGTTACCACCCATTAATGAAGTACTCTGATCAGAAACACATATCCTAATAGGATAAGATGCTTTGTGATGTTTTATTGAATGGTAACCACCCATAGATGATGTAGTCGAATCAGAAACACTTCTCGTGGCAGGATAATATGCTATGTAGAGTTTTCTTGAATGGTTACTGCCCATAAATGAAATACTCAGATCAGAAATAATTATCGTAGTAGGATAAGATGCTTTGTGGTGTTTTATTGAAAGGTTATCACCCATAGATGATGTAATCAGATAAGAAAAACTTCTCCTGGTAGGATAAGATGCTTTATAGTGTTTTCTTGAATGGTTAGCACCCATTAATGAAGTACTCTGATCAGAAACACATCTTCTAATAGGATAAGATGCTTTGTGATGTTTTATTGAATGGTAACAACCCATAGATGATGTAGTCGGATCAGAAACACTTCTCGTGGCAGGATAATATGCTATGTAGAGTTTTCTTGAATGGTTACTGCCCATAAATGAAATACTCAGATCAGAAATAATTATCGTAGTAGGATAAGATGCTTTGTGGTGTTTTATTGAAAGGTTATCACCTATAGATGAAGTAATCAGATCAGAAACACTTCTCGTGGAAGGATAAGATGCTTTGTAGTGTTTTCTTGAATGATTACCACCCATAAATGAAGTACTCAGATTAGAAACACTTCTCCTTATAGGATAAGATGCTTTGTGGTATTTTCTTGATTATTTACCACCCATTAATGAAGTAATCAGATATGAAGCAATAGAGTGTTTTTCTATGCTTCTTCGTGGTGGTTTAATGAATGGTTACCACCCATAGATGATGTAGTCGGATCAGAAACCCTTTTCGTGGTAGGATAAGATGCTTTGTTGTGTTTTCTTGAATGGTTACCACCAATTAATGAAGTACTCTGATCAGAAACACATCTCGTAATAGGATAAGATGCTTTGTGGTGTTTTATTGAATGGTTACCATTCATAGATGATGTAGTCGGATTAGAAACACATCTCGTGGATGGATAAGAGATGCTTTGTAGAGTTTTCTTGAATGGTTACCGCCCATATATGAAATACTCAGATCAGAAATAATTCCCGTAGTATGATAAGATGGTTTGTGGTGTTTTATTGAATGGTTATCACCCATAGATAAAGTAATCAGATCAGAAACACTTCTCGTGTTATGATAAGATGCGTTGTAGCGTTTTCTTGAATGATTACCTCCAATAAATGAAGTACTCAGATTAGAAACACTTCTCCTAATCGGATAAGATGCTTTGTGGAGTTTCTTGATTTGTTACAACTAATAAATGAAGTAATTAGATCTGAAACACTTCGCGTGGTAGAATACGATGCTTTCTAGAGTTTTCTTGATTGGTTACCACCCATAAATGAAGTACTCAGATCAGAAACACTTCTTCATGGTGGTTTCCTGAAAGGTTTAGGGTTCTTTTGAGAGGTTACCACCCATAAATGAAGTACTCCGATCAGAAATACGTTCCGTAGTTGGACAAGTTGCTTTGTAGTGTTTTCTTGAATGGTTACTATCCAAAAATGAAATATTCGGATCAGAAACACTTGTCGTAGTCAGATAAAACGCTTTGTGGTGTTTTCATGAATGTTTATGACCCATAAATTAAGTAATCACACATCAAGCACTTAGAGTGGTATTCTATGCTACTTCGTTGTGGTTTCCCGAATGGTTTAGATTTTTCTTGAATGGTTACCACCCATAAATGAAGTAATAAGATCATAAACACTTCTCGTAGTAGGAAAAGATACTTTGTGGTGTTTTCTTGAATGTTAACCACGCATAAATGAAGTAATCGGATAAGAAGCACTTTGATTGGTATTCTATGCATCTTCTTGGTGCTTTCTTGAATGGTTCGGAGTTCACTTGAAAGGTTACCACCCGTAAATGAAGTACCCAGATCAGAAACACTTCTCGTAGCAGGATAAGATGCTTTGTGGGATTTTCTTCATTGTTTGCAACCGATAAATGACGTAATCAATCATGAAGCGATTATGGTGTTATTCTACGCTTCTTCGCGGTGGTTTCCTGCATGGTTTGGAGTTCTCTTGAAAGGTTACCACCCATAAATGAAGTACTCTGATCAGTAACACTTCTCGTAGTAGGATAAGATGCTTTGTGGTATTTTCTTGAATGGTTATCACCTATGAATGAAGTAATCGAATATGAAGCACTTAGAGTGCTATGTTTCTTTGTGGTGGTTTCATGAAAGGTTTAGAGTGTTCTTGGAAGATTACCACTCATAAATGAAGTAATCAGATCAGAAACAATTCTCGTAGTAGGATAATATACTTTGTGGTCTTTCTTGAATGGTTACCGCCTAGAAATGAAGTACTCCGATCTGAAACAATTTTCGTAGTAGGTTAAGATGATTTGTGGTGTTTTGTTGATTGTTTCCCACCCAGACATGAAGTAATAGGATAAACAATACTTCTCTTAATAGGATAAGATGCTTTGTGGTGTTTTCTTGAAAGGTTTCCACCCATAAATGTATTAGGATCAGAAACACTTCTCGTAGCAGGATAAGATGCTTTGTGGTATTTTCTTTATTGTTTACCACCCATAAATGAAGTAATCATATATGAAGCACTTAGAGTGTTATTTATGCTACTTCGTGGTAGTTTCATGAATGATTTAGAGTTCTCTTGGTAGATTACCAGACATAAATGATGTAATCAGATAATAAAAACTTCTCGCAGTAGGATAAGATGCTTTGTGGGGTTTATTGAATGGTTACCACCCATAGATGTTGTAGTCGTATCAGAAATACTTCTCGTGGTAGGATAAGATGCTTTGTAGTGTTTTCTTGAATGGTTACCACCCATTAATGAATTACTGTGATCAGAAACACATCTCCTAATAGGATAAGATGCTTTGTGGTATTTTATTGAATGGTTACCACCCATTAATGAAGTACTCTGATCAGAAACACATCTCCTAATAGGATAAGATGCTTTGTGATGTTTTATTGAATGGTAACCACCCATAGATGATGTAGTCGGATCAGAAACACTTCTCGTGGCAGGATAATATGCTATGTAGAGTTTTCTTGAATGGTTACTGCCCATAAATGAAATACTCAGATCAGAAATAATTATCGTAGTAGGATAAGATGCTTTGTGGTGTTTTATTGAAAGGTTATGACCCATAGATGAAGTAATAAGATCAGAAACACATCTCGTGGAAGGATAAGATGCTTTGTAGTGTTTTCTTGAATGATTACCACCCATAAATTAAGTACTCAGATTAGAAACACTTCTCCTTATAGGATAAGATGCTTTGTGGTATTTTCTTGATTATTACCACCCATTAATGAAGTAATCAGATATGAAGCAATAGAGTGTTTTTCTATGCTTCTTCGTGGTGGTTTAATGAATGGTTACCACCCATAGATGATGTAGTCGGATCAGAAACACTTTTCGTGGTAGGATAAGATGCTTTGTTGTGTTTTCTTGAATGGTTACCACCAATTAATGAAGTACTCTGATCAGAAACACATCTCGTAATAGGATAAGATGCTTTGTGGTGTTTTATTGAATGGTTACCATTCATAGATGATGTAGTCGGATCAGAAACACTTCTCGTGGTAGGATAAGAGATGCTTTATAGAGTTTTCTTGAATGGTTACCACCCATTAATGAAGTACTTTGATCAGAAACACATCTTCTAATAGGATAAGATGCTTTGTGATGTTTTATTGAATGGTAACCACCCATAGATGATGTAGTCGGATCAGAAACACTTCTCGTGGTAAGATAAGATGCTTTGTGGAGTTTTCTTGAATGGTTAAAGCCCATAAATGATATACTCAGATCAGAAATAATTCCCGTAGTATGATAAGATGCTTTGTGGTGTTCTATTGAAAGGTTATCACCCATAGATAAAGTAATCAGATCAGAAACACTTCTCGTGTTATGATAAGATGCGTTGTAGCGTTTTCTTGAATGATTACCTCCCATAAATGAAGTACTCAGATCAGAAACACTTCTCCTAATCGGATAAGATGCTTTGTGGAGTTTCTTGATTTGTTACAACTAATAAATGAAGTAATTAGATCTGAAACACTTCGCGTGGTAGAATACGATGCTTTCTAGAGTTTTCTTGATTGGTTACCACCCATAAATGAAGTACTCAGATCAGAAACACTTCTTCATGGTGGTTTCCTGAAAGGTTTGGGGTTCTTTTGAGAGGTTACCACCCATAAATTAAGTACTCCGATCAGAAATACGTTCCGTAGTTGGACAAGTTGCTTTGTAGTGTTTTCTTGAATGGTTACCACCCATAAATGAAGTACTCAGATTAGAAACACTTCTCCTTATAGGATAAGATGCTTTGTGGTATTTTCTTGATTATTTACCACCCATTAATGAAGTAATCAGATATGAAGCAATAGAGTGTTTTTCTATGCTTCTTCGTGGTGGTTTAATGAATGGTTACCACCCATAGATGATGTAGTCGGATCAGAAACCCTTTTCGTGGTAGGATAAGATGCTTTGTTGTGTTTTCTTGAATGGTTACCACCAATTAATGAAGTACTCTGATCAGAAACACATCTCGTAATAGGATAAGATGCTTTGTGGTGTTTTATTGAATGGTTACCATTCATAGATGATGTAGTCGGATCAGAAACACATCTCGTGGATGGATAAGAGATGCTTTGTAGAGTTTTCTTGAATGGTTACCGCCCATATATGAAATACTCAGATCAGAAATAATTCCCGTAGTATGATAAGATGCTTTGTGGTGTTCTATTGAAAGGTTATCACCCATAGATAAAGTAATCAGATCAGAAACACTTCTCGTGTTTTGATAAGATGCGTTGTAGCGTTTTCTTGAATGATTACCTCCCATAAATGAAGTACTCAGATCAGAAACACTTCTCCTAATCGGATAAGATGCTTTGTGGAGTTTCTTGATTTGTTACAACTAATAAATGAAGTAATTAGATCTGAAACACTTCGCGTGGTAGAATACGATGCTTTGTAGAGTTTCCTTGATTGGTTACCACCCATAAATGAAGTACTCAGATCATAAACACTTCTTCATGGTGGTTTCCTGAAAGGTTTGGGGTTCTTTTGAGAGGTTACCACCCATAAATGAAGTACTCCGATCAGATATACGTTCCGTAGTTGGACAAGTTTCTTTGTAGTGTTTTCTTAAATGGTTACTATCCAAAAATGAAATATTCGGATCAGAAACACTTGTCGTAGTCAGATAAAACGCTTTGTGGTATTTTCATGAATGTTTATGACCCATAAATTAAGTAATCACACATCAAGCACTTAGAGTGGTATTCTATGCTACTTCGTTGTGGTTTCCCGAAAGGTTTAGATTTTTCTTGAATGGTAACCACCTATGAATGAAGTAATCGAATATGAAGCACTTAGAGTGCTATGTTTCTTTGTGGTGGTTTCATGAAAGGTTTAGAGTGTTCTTGGAAGATTACCATTCATAAATGAAGTAATCAGATCAGAAACAATTCTCGTAGTAGGATAATATACTTTGTGGTGTTTTCTTGAATGGTTATCACCTATGAATGAAGTAATCGAATATGAAGCACTTAGACTGCTATGTTTCTTTGTGATGGTTTCATGAAAGGTTTAGAGTGTTCTTGGAAGATTACCACTCATAAATGAAGTAATCAGATCAGAAACAATTCTCGTAGTAGGATAATATACTTTGTGGTGTTTTCTTGAATGGTTACCGCCTAGAAATGAAGTACTCCGATCTGAAACAATTTTCGTAGTAGGATAAGAAGATTTGTGGTGTTTTGTTGAATGTTTCCCACCCAGACATGAAGTAATAGGATAAACAATACTTCTCTTAATAGGATAAGATGTTTTGTGGTGTTTTCTTGAAAGGTTTCCACCCATAAATGTATTAGGATCAGAAACACTTCTCGCAGCAGGATAAGATGCTTTGTGGTATTTTCTTTATTGTTTACCACCCATAAATGAAGTAATCAGATATGAAGCACTTAGAGTGTTATTTATGCTTCTTCGTGGTAGTTTCATGAATGATTTAGAGTTTTCTTGGAAGATTACCATACATAAATGATGTAATCAGATAATAAAAACTTCTCGCAGTAGGATAAGAGGCTTTGTGGGGTTTATTGAATGGTTACCACCCATAGATGTTGTAGTCGTATCAGAAATACTTCTCGTGGTAGGATAAGATGCTTTGTAGTGTTTTCTTGAATGGTTACCACCCATTAATGAATTACTATGATCAGAAACACATCTCCTAATAGGATAAGATGCTTTGTGGTATTTTATTGAATGGTTACCACCCATTAATGAAGTACTCTGATCAGAAACACATATCCTAATAGGATAAGATGCTTTGTGATGTTTTATTGAATGGTAACCACCCATAGATGATGTAGTCGAATCAGAAACACTTCTCGTGGCAGGATAATATGCTATGTAGAGTTTTCTTGAATGGTTACTGCCCATAAATGAAATACTCAGATCAGAAATAATTATCGTAGTAGGATAAGATGCTTTGTGGTGTTTTATTGAAAGGTTATCACCCATAGATGATGTAATCAGATAAGAAAAACTTCTCCTGGTAGGATAAGATGCTTTATAGTGTTTTCTTGAATGGTTAGCACCCATTAATGAAGTACTCTGATCAGAAACACATCTTCTAATAGGATAAGATGCTTTGTGATGTTTTATTGAATGGTAACAACCCATAGATGATGTAGTCGGATCAGAAACACTTCTCGTGGCAGGATAATATGCTATGTAGAGTTTTCTTGAATGGTTACTGCCCATAAATGAAATACTCAGATCAGAAATAATTATCGTAGTAGGATAAGATGCTTTGTGGTGTTTTATTGAAAGGTTATCACCTATAGATGAAGTAATCAGATCAGAAACACTTCTCGTGGAAGGATAAGATGCTTTGTAGTGTTTTCTTGAATGATTACCACCCATAAATGAAGTACTCAGATTAGAAACACTTCTCCTTATAGGATAAGATGCTTTGTGGTATTTTCTTGATTATTTACCACCCATTAATGAAGTAATCAGATATGAAGCAATAGAGTGTTTTTCTATGCTTCTTCGTGGTGGTTTAATGAATGGTTACCACCCATAGATGATGTAGTCGGATCAGAAACCCTTTTCGTGGTAGGATAAGATGCTTTGTTGTGTTTTCTTGAATGGTTACCACCAATTAATGAAGTACTCTGATCAGAAACACATCTCGTAATAGGATAAGATGCTTTGTGGTGTTTTATTGAATGGTTACCATTCATAGATGATGTAGTCGGATTAGAAACACATCTCGTGGATGGATAAGAGATGCTTTGTAGAGTTTTCTTGAATGGTTACCGCCCATATATGAAATACTCAGATCAGAAATAATTCCCGTAGTATGATAAGATGGTTTGTGGTGTTTTATTGAATGGTTATCACCCATAGATAAAGTAATCAGATCAGAAACACTTCTCGTGTTATGATAAGATGCGTTGTAGCGTTTTCTTGAATGATTACCTCCAATAAATGAAGTACTCAGATTAGAAACACTTCTCCTAATCGGATAAGATGCTTTGTGGAGTTTCTTGATTTGTTACAACTAATAAATGAAGTAATTAGATCTGAAACACTTCGCGTGGTAGAATACGATGCTTTCTAGAGTTTTCTTGATTGGTTACCACCCATAAATGAAGTACTCAGATCAGAAACACTTCTTCATGGTGGTTTCCTGAAAGGTTTAGGGTTCTTTTGAGAGGTTACCACCCATAAATGAAGTACTCCGATCAGAAATACGTTCCGTAGTTGGACAAGTTGCTTTGTAGTGTTTTCTTGAATGGTTACTATCCAAAAATGAAATATTCGGATCAGAAACACTTGTCGTAGTCAGATAAAACGCTTTGTGGTGTTTTCATGAATGTTTATGACCCATAAATTAAGTAATCACACATCAAGCACTTAGAGTGGTATTCTATGCTACTTCGTTGTGGTTTCCCGAATGGTTTAGATTTTTCTTGAATGGTTACCACCCATAAATGAAGTAATAAGATCATAAACACTTCTCGTAGTAGGAAAAGATGCTTTGTGGTGTTTTCTTGAATGTTAACCACGCATAAATGAAGTAATCGGATAAGAAGCACTTTGATTGGTATTCTATGCATCTTCTTGGTGCTTTCTTGAATGGTTCGGAGTTCACTTGAAAGGTTACCACCCGTAAATGAAGTACCCAGATCAGAAACACTTCTCGTAGCAGGATAAGATGCTTTGTGGGATTTTCTTCATTGTTTGCAACCGATAAATGACGTAATCAATCATGAAGCGATTATGGTGTTATTCTACGCTTCTTCGCGGTGGTTTCCTGCATGGTTTGGAGTTCTCTTGAAAGGTTACCACCCATAAATGAAGTACTCTGATCAGTAACACTTCTCGTAGTAGGATAAGATGCTTTGTGGTATTTTCTTGAATGGTTATCACCTATGAATGAAGTAATCGAATATGAAGCACTTAGAGTGCTATGTTTCTTTGTGGTGGTTTCATGAAAGGTTTAGAGTGTTCTTGGAAGATTACCACTCATAAATGAAGTAATCAGATCAGAAACAATTCTCGTAGTAGGATAATATACTTTGTGGTCTTTCTTGAATGGTTACCGCCTAGAAATGAAGTACTCCGATCTGAAACAATTTTCGTAGTAGGTTAAGATGATTTGTGGTGTTTTGTTGATTGTTTCCCACCCAGACATGAAGTAATAGGATAAACAATACTTCTCTTAATAGGATAAGATGCTTTGTGGTGTTTTCTTGAAAGGTTTCCACCCATAAATGTATTAGGATCAGAAACACTTCTCGTAGCAGGATAAGATGCTTTGTGGTATTTTCTTTATTGTTTACCACCCATAAATGAAGTAATCATATATGAAGCACTTAGAGTGTTATTTATGCTACTTCGTGGTAGTTTCATGAATGATTTAGAGTTCTCTTGGTAGATTACCAGACATAAATGATGTAATCAGATAATAAAAACTTCTCGCAGTAGGATAAGATGCTTTGTGGGGTTTATTGAATGGTTACCACCCATAGATGTTGTAGTCGTATCAGAAATACTTCTCGTGGTAGGATAAGATGCTTTGTAGTGTTTTCTTGAATGGTTACCACCCATTAATGAATTACTGTGATCAGAAACACATCTCCTAATAGGATAAGATGCTTTGTGGTATTTTATTGAATGGTTACCACCCATTAATGAAGTACTCTGATCAGAAACACATCTCCTAATAGGATAAGATGCTTTGTGATGTTTTATTGAATGGTAACCACCCATAGATGATGTAGTCGGATCAGAAACACTTCTCGTGGCAGGATAATATGCTATGTAGAGTTTTCTTGAATGGTTACTGCCCATAAATGAAATACTCAGATCAGAAATAATTATCGTAGTAGGATAAGATGCTTTGTGGTGTTTTATTGAAAGGTTATGACCCATAGATGAAGTAATAAGATCAGAAACACATCTCGTGGAAGGATAAGATGCTTTGTAGTGTTTTCTTGAATGATTACCACCCATAAATTAAGTACTCAGATTAGAAACACTTCTCCTTATAGGATAAGATGCTTTGTGGTATTTTCTTGATTATTACCACCCATTAATGAAGTAATCAGATATGAAGCAATAGAGTGTTTTTCTATGCTTCTTCGTGGTGGTTTAATGAATGGTTACCACCCATAGATGATGTAGTCGGATCAGAAACACTTTTCGTGGTAGGATAAGATGCTTTGTTGTGTTTTCTTGAATGGTTACCACCAATTAATGAAGTACTCTGATCAGAAACACATCTCGTAATAGGATAAGATGCTTTGTGGTGTTTTATTGAATGGTTACCATTCATAGATGATGTAGTCGGATCAGAAACACTTCTCGTGGTAGGATAAGAGATGCTTTATAGAGTTTTCTTGAATGGTTACCACCCATTAATGAAGTACTTTGATCAGAAACACATCTTCTAATAGGATAAGATGCTTTGTGATGTTTTATTGAATGGTAACCACCCATAGATGATGTAGTCGGATCAGAAACACTTCTCGTGGTAAGATAAGATGCTTTGTGGAGTTTTCTTGAATGGTTAAAGCCCATAAATGATATACTCAGATCAGAAATAATTCCCGTAGTATGATAAGATGCTTTGTGGTGTTCTATTGAAAGGTTATCACCCATAGATAAAGTAATCAGATCAGAAACACTTCTCGTGTTATGATAAGATGCGTTGTAGCGTTTTCTTGAATGATTACCTCCCATAAATGAAGTACTCAGATCAGAAACACTTCTCCTAATCGGATAAGATGCTTTGTGGAGTTTCTTGATTTGTTACAACTAATAAATGAAGTAATTAGATCTGAAACACTTCGCGTGGTAGAATACGATGCTTTCTAGAGTTTTCTTGATTGGTTACCACCCATAAATGAAGTACTCAGATCAGAAACACTTCTTCATGGTGGTTTCCTGAAAGGTTTGGGGTTCTTTTGAGAGGTTACCACCCATAAATGAAGTACTCCGATCAGAAATACGTTCCGTAGTTGGACAAGTTGCTTTGTAGTGTTTTCTTGAATGGTTACCACCCATAAATGAAGTACTCAGATTAGAAACACTTCTCCTTATAGGATAAGATGCTTTGTGGTATTTTCTTGATTATTTACCACCCATTAATGAAGTAATCAGATATGAAGCAATAGAGTGTTTTTCTATGCTTCTTCGTGGTGGTTTAATGAATGGTTACCACCCATAGATGATGTAGTCGGATCAGAAACCCTTTTCGTGGTAGGATAAGATGCTTTGTTGTGTTTTCTTGAATGGTTACCACCAATTAATGAAGTACTCTGATCAGAAACACATCTCGTAATAGGATAAGATGCTTTGTGGTGTTTTATTGAATGGTTACCATTCATAGATGATGTAGTCGGATCAGAAACACATCTCGTGGATGGATAAGAGATGCTTTGTAGAGTTTTCTTGAATGGTTACCGCCCATATATGAAATACTCAGATCAGAAATAATTCCCGTAGTATGATAAGATGCTTTGTGGTGTTCTATTGAAAGGTTATCACCCATAGATAAAGTAATCAGATCAGAAACACTTCTCGTGTTTTGATAAGATGCGTTGTAGCGTTTTCTTGAATGATTACCTCCCATAAATGAAGTACTCAGATCAGAAACACTTCTCCTAATCGGATAAGATGCTTTGTGGAGTTTCTTGATTTGTTACAACTAATAAATGAAGTAATTAGATCTGAAACACTTCGCGTGGTAGAATACGATGCTTTGTAGAGTTTCCTTGATTGGTTACCACCCATAAATGAAGTACTCAGATCATAAACACTTCTTCATGGTGGTTTCCTGAAAGGTTTGGGGTTCTTTTGAGAGGTTACCACCCATAAATGAAGTACTCCGATCAGATATACGTTCCGTAGTTGGACAAGTTTCTTTGTAGTGTTTTCTTAAATGGTTACTATCCAAAAATGAAATATTCGGATCAGAAACACTTGTCGTAGTCAGATAAAACGCTTTGTGGTATTTTCATGAATGTTTATGACCCATAAATTAAGTAATCACACATCAAGCACTTAGAGTGGTATTCTATGCTACTTCGTTGTGGTTTCCCGAAAGGTTTAGATTTTTCTTGAATGGTAACCACCTATGAATGAAGTAATCGAATATGAAGCACTTAGAGTGCTATGTTTCTTTGTGGTGGTTTCATGAAAGGTTTAGAGTGTTCTTGGAAGATTACCATTCATAAATGAAGTAATCAGATCAGAAACAATTCTCGTAGTAGGATAATATACTTTGTGGTGTTTTCTTGAATGGTTATCACCTATGAATGAAGTAATCGAATATGAAGCACTTAGACTGCTATGTTTCTTTGTGATGGTTTCATGAAAGGTTTAGAGTGTTCTTGGAAGATTACCACTCATAAATGAAGTAATCAGATCAGAAACAATTCTCGTAGTAGGATAATATACTTTGTGGTGTTTTCTTGAATGGTTACCGCCTAGAAATGAAGTACTCCGATCTGAAACAATTTTCGTAGTAGGATAAGAAGATTTGTGGTGTTTTGTTGAATGTTTCCCACCCAGACATGAAGTAATAGGATAAACAATACTTCTCTTAATAGGATAAGATGTTTTGTGGTGTTTTCTTGAAAGGTTTCCACCCATAAATGTATTAGGATCAGAAACACTTCTCGCAGCAGGATAAGATGCTTTGTGGTATTTTCTTTATTGTTTACCACCCATAAATGAAGTAATCAGATATGAAGCACTTAGAGTGTTATTTATGCTTCTTCGTGGTAGTTTCATGAATGATTTAGAGTTTTCTTGGAAGATTACCATACATAAATGATGTAATCAGATAATAAAAACTTCTCGCAGTAGGATAAGAGGCTTTGTGGGGTTTATTGAATGGTTACCACCCATAGATGTTGTAGTCGTATCAGAAATACTTCTCGTGGTAGGATAAGATGCTTTGTAGTGTTTTCTTGAATGGTTACCACCCATTAATGAATTACTATGATCAGAAACACATCTCCTAATAGGATAAGATGCTTTGTGGTATTTTATTGAATGGTTACCACCCATTAATGAAGTACTCTGATCAGAAACACATATCCTAATAGGATAAGATGCTTTGTGATGTTTTATTGAATGGTAACCACCCATAGATGATGTAGTCGAATCAGAAACACTTCTCGTGGCAGGATAATATGCTATGTAGAGTTTTCTTGAATGGTTACTGCCCATAAATGAAATACTCAGATCAGAAATAATTATCGTAGTAGGATAAGATGCTTTGTGGTGTTTTATTGAAAGGTTATCACCCATAGATGATGTAATCAGATAAGAAAAACTTCTCCTGGTAGGATAAGATGCTTTATAGTGTTTTCTTGAATGGTTAGCACCCATTAATGAAGTACTCTGATCAGAAACACATCTTCTAATAGGATAAGATGCTTTGTGATGTTTTATTGAATGGTAACAACCCATAGATGATGTAGTCGGATCAGAAACACTTCTCGTGGCAGGATAATATGCTATGTAGAGTTTTCTTGAATGGTTACTGCCCATAAATGAAATACTCAGATCAGAAATAATTATCGTAGTAGGATAAGATGCTTTGTGGTGTTTTATTGAAAGGTTATCACCTATAGATGAAGTAATCAGATCAGAAACACTTCTCGTGGAAGGATAAGATGCTTTGTAGTGTTTTCTTGAATGATTACCACCCATAAATGAAGTACTCAGATTAGAAACACTTCTCCTTATAGGATAAGATGCTTTGTGGTATTTTCTTGATTATTTACCACCCATTAATGAAGTAATCAGATATGAAGCAATAGAGTGTTTTTCTATGCTTCTTCGTGGTGGTTTAATGAATGGTTACCACCCATAGATGATGTAGTCGGATCAGAAACCCTTTTCGTGGTAGGATAAGATGCTTTGTTGTGTTTTCTTGAATGGTTACCACCAATTAATGAAGTACTCTGATCAGAAACACATCTCGTAATAGGAGAAGATGCTTTGTGGTGTTTTATTGAATGGTTACCATTCATAGATGATGTAGTCGGATCAGAAACACATCTCGTGGATGGATAAGAGATGCTTTGTAGAGTTTTCTTGAATGGTTACCGCCCATATATGAAATACTCAGATCAGAAATAATTCCCGTAGTATGATAAGATGGTTTGTGGTGTTTTATTGAATGGTTATCACCCATAGATAAAGTAATCAGATCAGAAACACTTCTCGTGTTATGATAAGATGCGTTGTAGCGTTTTCTTGAATGATTACCTCCAATAAATGAAGTACTCAGATTAGAAACACTTCTCCTAATCGGATAAGATGCTTTGTGGAGTTTCTTGATTTGTTACAACTAATAAATGAAGTAATTAGATCTGAAACACTTCGCGTGGTAGAATACGATGCTTTCTAGAGTTTTCTTGATTGGTTACCACCCATAAATGAAGTACTCAGATCAGAAACACTTCTTCATGGTGGTTTCCTGAAAGGTTTAGGGTTCTTTTGAGAGGTTACCACCCATAAATGAAGTACTCCGATCAGAAATACGTTCCGTAGTTGGACAAGTTGCTTTGTAGTGTTTTCTTGAATGGTTACTATCCAAAAATGAAATATTCGGATCAGAAACACTTGTCGTAGTCAGATAAAACGCTTTGTGGTGTTTTCATGAATGTTTATGACCCATAAATTAAGTAATCACACATCAAGCACTTAGAGTGGTATTCTATGCTACTTCGTTGTGGTTTCCCGAATGGTTTAGATTTTTCTTGAATGGTTACCACCCATAAATGAAGTAATAAGATCATAAACACTTCTCGTAGTAGGAAAAGATGCTTTGTGGTGTTTTCTTGAATGTTAACCACGCATAAATGAAGTAATCGGATAAGAAGCACTTTGATTGGTATTCTATGCATCTTCTTGGTGCTTTCTTGAATGGTTCGGAGTTCACTTGAAAGGTTACCACCCGTAAATGAAGTACCCAGATCAGAAACACTTCTCGTAGCAGGATAAGATGCTTTGTGGGATTTTCTTCATTGTTTGCAACCGATAAATGACGTAATCAATCATGAAGCGATTATGGTGTTATTCTACGCTTCTTCGCGGTGGTTTCCTGCATGGTTTGGAGTTCTCTTGAAAGGTTACCACCCATAAATGAAGTACTCTGATCAGTAACACTTCTCGTAGTAGGATAAGATGCTTTGTGGTATTTTCTTGAATGGTTATCACCTATGAATGAAGTAATCGAATATGAAGCACTTAGAGTGCTATGTTTCTTTGTGGTGGTTTCATGAAAGGTTTAGAGTGTTCTTGGAAGATTACCACTCATAAATGAAGTAATCAGATCAGAAACAATTCTCGTAGTAGGATAATATACTTTGTGGTCTTTCTTGAATGGTTACCGCCTAGAAATGAAGTACTCCGATCTGAAACAATTTTCGTAGTAGGTTAAGATGATTTGTGGTGTTTTGTTGATTGTTTCCCACCCAGACATGAAGTAATAGGATAAACAATACTTCTCTTAATAGGATAAGATGCTTTGTGGTGTTTTCTTGAAAGGTTTCCACCCATAAATGTATTAGGATCAGAAACACTTCTCGTAGCAGGATAAGATGCTTTGTGGTATTTTCTTTATTGTTTACCACCCATAAATGAAGTAATCATATATGAAGCATTTAGAGTGTTATTTATGCTACTTCGTGGTAGTTTCATGAATGATTTAGAGTTCTCTTGGTAGATTACCAGACATAAATGATGTAATCAGATAATAAAAACTTCTCGCAGTAGGATAAGATGCTTTGTGGGGTTTATTGAATGGTTACCACCCATAGATGTTGTAGTCGTATCAGAAATACTTCTCGTGGTAGGATAAGATGCTTTGTAGTGTTTTCTTGAATGGTTACCACCCATTAATGAATTACTGTGATCAGAAACACATCTCCTAATAGGATAAGATGCTTTGTGGTATTTTATTGAATGGTTACCACCCATTAATGAAGTACTCTGATCAGAAACACATCTCCTAATAGGATAAGATGCTTTGTGATGTTTTATTGAATGGTAACCACCCATAGATGATGTAGTCGGATCAGAAACACTTCTCGTGGCAGGATAATATGCTATGTAGAGTTTTCTTGAATGGTTACTGCCCATAAATGAAATACTCAGATCAGAAATAATTATCGTAGTAGGATAAGATGCTTTGTGGTGTTTTATTGAAAGGTTATGACCCATAGATGAAGTAATAAGATCAGAAACACATCTCGTGGAAGGATAAGATGCTTTGTAGTGTTTTCTTGAATGATTACCACCCATAAATTAAGTACTCAGATTAGAAACACTTCTCCTTATAGGATAAGATGCTTTGTGGTATTTTCTTGATTATTACCACCCATTAATGAAGTAATCAGATATGAAGCAATAGAGTGTTTTTCTATGCTTCTTCGTGGTGGTTTAATGAATGGTTACCACCCATAGATGATGTAGTCGGATCAGAAACACTTTTCGTGGTAGGATAAGATGCTTTGTTGTGTTTTCTTGAATGGTTACCACCAATTAATGAAGTACTCTGATCAGAAACACATCTCGTAATAGGATAAGATGCTTTGTGGTGTTTTATTGAATGGTTACCATTCATAGATGATGTAGTCGGATCAGAAACACTTCTCGTGGTAGGATAAGAGATGCTTTATAGAGTTTTCTTGAATGGTTACCACCCATTAATGAAGTACTTTGATCAGAAACACATCTTCTAATAGGATAAGATGCTTTGTGATGTTTTATTGAATGGTAACCACCCATAGATGATGTAGTCGGATCAGAAACACTTCTCGTGGTAAGATAAGATGCTTTGTGGAGTTTTCTTGAATGGTTAAAGCCCATAAATGATATACTCAGATCAGAAATAATTCCCGTAGTATGATAAGATGCTTTGTGGTGTTCTATTGAAAGGTTATCACCCATAGATAAAGTAATCAGATCAGAAACACTTCTCGTGTTATGATAAGATGCGTTGTAGCGTTTTCTTGAATGATTACCTCCCATAAATGAAGTACTCAGATCAGAAACACTTCTCCTAATCGGATAAGATGCTTTGTGGAGTTTCTTGATTTGTTACAACTAATAAATGAAGTAATTAGATCTGAAACACTTCGCGTGGTAGAATACGATGCTTTCTAGAGTTTTCTTGATTGGTTACCACCCATAAATGAAGTACTCAGATCAGAAACACTTCTTCATGGTGGTTTCCTGAAAGGTTTGGGGTTCTTTTGAGAGGTTACCACCCATAAATGAAGTACTCCGATCAGAAATACGTTCCGTAGTTGGACAAGTTGCTTTGTAGTGATTTCTTGAATGGTTACTATCCAAAAATGAAATATTCGGATCAGAAACACTTGTCGTAGTCAGATAAAACGCTTTGTGGTGTTTTCATGAATGTTTATGACCCATAAATTAAGTAATCACACATCAAGCACTTAGAGTGGTATTCTATGCTACTTCGTTGTGGTTTCCCGAATGGTTTAGATTTTTCTTGAATGGTTACCACCCATAAATGAAGTAATAAGATCATAAACACTTCTCGTAGTAGGAAAAGATGCTTTGTGGTGTTTTCTTGAATGTTAACCACGCATAAATGAAGTAATCGGATAAGAAGCACTTTGATTGGTATTCTATGCATCTTCTTGGTGCTTTCTTGAATGGTTCGGAGTTCACTTGAAAGGTTACCACCCGTAAATGAAGTACTCTGATCAGAAACACTTCTCGTAGCAGGATAAGATGCTTTGTGGGATTTTCTTCATTGTTTGCAACCGATAAATGACGTAATCAATCATGAAGCGATTATGGTGTTATTCTACGCTTCTTCGCGGTGGTTTCCTGCATGGTTTGGAGTTCTCTTGAAAGGTTACCACCCATAAATGAAGTACTCTGATCAGTAACACTTCTCGTAGTAGGATAAGATGCTTTGTGGTATTTTCTTGAATGGTTATCACCTATGAATGAAGTAATCGAATATGAAGCACTTAGAGTGCTATGTTTCTTTGTGGTGGTTTCATGAAAGGTTTAGAGTGTTCTTGGAAGATTACCACTCATAAATGAAGTAATCAGATCAGAAACAATTCTCGTAGTAGGATAATATACTTTGTGGTGTTTTCTTGAATGGTTACCGCCTAGAAATGAAGTACTCCGATCTGAAACAATTTTCGTAGTAGGTTAAGATGATTTGTGGTGTTTTGTTGAATGTTTCCCACCCAGACATGAAGTAATAGGATAAACAATACTTCTCTTAATAGGATAAGATGTTTTGTGGTGTTTTCTTGAAAGGTTTCCACCCATAAATGTATTAGGATCAGAAACACTTCTCGTAGCAGGATAAGATGCTTTGTGGTATTTTCTTTATTGTTTACCACCCATAAATGAAGTAATCAGATATGAAGCACTTAGAGTGTTATTTATGCTTCTTCGTGGTAGTTTCATGAATGATTTAGAGTTTTCTTGGAAGATTACCAGACATAAATGATGTAATCAGATAATAAAAACTTCTCGCAGTAGGATAAGATGCTTTGTGGGGTTTATTGAATGGTTACCAGCCATAGATGTTGTAGTCGTATCAGAAATACTTCTCGTGGTAGGATAAGATGCTTTGTAGTGTTTTCTTGAATGGTTACCACCCATTAATGAATTACTATGATCAGAAACACATCTCCTAATAGGATAAGATGCTTTGTGGTATTTTCTTGAATGGTTACCACCCATTAATGAATTACTATGATCAGAAACACATCTCCTAATAGGATAAGATGCTTTGTGGTATTTTATTGAATGGTTACCACCCATTAATGAAGTACTCTGATCAGAAACACATCTCCTAATAGGATAAGATGCTTTGTGATGTTTTATTGAATGGTAACCACCCATAGATGATGTAGTCGGATCAGAAACACTTCTCGTGGCAGGATAATATGCTATGTAGAGTTTTCTTGAATGGTTACTGCCCATAAATGAAATACTCAGATCAGAAATAATTATCGTAGTAGGATAAGATGCTTTGTGGTGTTTTATTGAAAGGTTATGACCCATAGATGAAGTAATCAGATCAGAAACACTTCTCCTTATAGGATAAGATGCTTTGTGGTATTTTCTTGATTATTTACCACCCATTAACGAAGTAATTAGATATGAAGCAATAGAGTGTTTTTCTTTGCTTCTTCGTGGTGGTTTAATGAATGGTTACCACCCATAGATGATGTAGTCGGATCAGAAACCCTTTTCGTGGAAGGATAAGATGCTTTGTTGTGTTTTCTTGAATGGTTACCACCAATTAATGAAGTACTCTAATCAGAAACACATCTCGTAATAGGATAAGATGCTTTGTGGTGTTTTATTGAATGGTTACCATTCATAGATGATGTAGTCGGATCAGAAACACTTCTCGTGGTTGGATAAGAGATGCTTTGTAGAGTTTTCTTGAATGGTTACCGCCCATATATGAAATACTCAGATCAGAAATAATTCCCGTAGTATGATAAGATGGTTTGTGGTGTTTTATTGAATGGTTATCACCCATAGATGAAGTAATCAGATAAGAAAAACTTCTCCTGGTAGGATAAGATGCTTTATAGTGTTTTCTTGAATGGTTACCCCCCATTAATGAAGTACTTTGATCAGAAACACATCTTCTAATAGGATAAGATGCTTTGTGATATTTTATTGAATGGTAACCACCCATAGATGATGTAGTCGGATCAGAAACACTTCTCGTGGTAGGATAAGATGCTTTGTGGAGTTTTCTTGAATGGTTACCGCCCATAAATGATATACTCAGATCAGAAATAATTCCCGTAGTATGATAAGATGCTTTGTGGTGTTTTATTGAAAGGTTATCACCCATAGATAAAGTAATCAGATCAGAAACACTTCTCGTGTTTTGATAAGATGCGTTGTAGCGTTTTCTTGAATGATTACCTCCCATAAATGAAGTACTCAGATCAGAAACACTTCTCCTAATCGGATAAGATGCTTTGTGGAGTTTCTTGATTTGTTACAACTAATAAATGAAGTAATTAGATCTGAAACACTTCGCGTGGTAGAATACGATGCTTTCTAGAGTTATCTTGATTGGTTACCACCCATAAATGAAGTACTCAGATCAGAAACACTTCTTCATGGTGGTTTCCTGAAAGGTTTGGGGTTCTTTTGAGAGGTTACCACCCATAAATGAAGTACTCCGATCAGAAATACGTTCCGTAGTTGGACAAGTTGCTTTGTAGTGTTTTCTTGAATGATTACTATCCAAAAATGAAATATTCGGATCAGAAACACTTGTCGTAGTCATATAAAACGCTTTGTGGTGTTTTCATGAATGTTTATGACCCATAAATTAAGTAATCACACATCAAGCACTTAGAGTGGTATTCTATGCTACTTCGTTGTGGTTTCCCGAATGGTTTAGATTTTTCTTGAATGGTTACCACCCATAAATGAAGTAATAAGATCATAAACACTTCTCGTAGTAGGAAAAGATGCTTTGTGGTGTTTTCTTGAATGTTAACCACGCATAAATGAAGTAATCGGATAAGAAGCACTTTGATTGGTATTCTATGCATCTTCTTGGTGCTTTCTTGAATGGTTCGGAGTTCACTTGAATGGTTACCACCCGTAAATGAAGTACTCTGATCAGTAACACTTCTCGTAGTAGGATAAGATGCTTTGTGGTATTTTCTTGAATGGTTATCACCTATGAATGAAGTAATCGAATATGAAGAACTTAGAGTGCTATGTTTCTTTGTGGTGGTTTCATGAAAGGTTTAGAGTGTTCTTGGAAGATTACCACTCATAAATGAAGTAATCAGATCAGAAACAATTCTCGTAGTAGGATAATATACTTTGTGGTGTTTTCTTGAATGGTTATCACCTATGAATGAAGTATTCGAATATGAAGCACTTAGAGTGCTATGTTTCTTTGTGGTGGTTTCATGAAAGGTTTAGAGTGTTCTTGGAAGATTACCACTCATAAATGAAGTAATCAGATCAGAAACAATTCTCGTAGTAGGATAATATACTTTGTGGTGTTTTCTTGAATGGTTACCGCCTAGAAATGAAGTACTCCGATCTGAAACAATTTTCGTAGTAGGTTAAGATGATTTGTGGTGTTTTGTTGAATGTTTCCCACCCAGACATGAAGTAATAGGATAAACAATACTTCTCTTAATAGGATAAGATGTTTTGTGGTGTTTTCTTGAAAGGTTTCCACCCATAAATGTATTAGGATCAGAAACACTTCTCGTAGCAGGATAAGATGCTTTGTGGTATTTTCTTTATTGTTTACCACCCATAAATGAAGTAATCATATATGAAGCACTTAGAGTGTTATTTATGCTTCTTCGTGGTAGTTTCATGAATGATTTAGAGTTCTCTTGGAAGATTACCAGACATAAATGATGTAATCAGATAATAAAAACTTCTCGCAGTAGGATAAGATGCTTTGTGGGGTTTATTGAATGGTTACCACCCATAGATGTTGTAGTCGTATCAGAAATACTTCTCGTGGTAGGATAAGATGCTTTGTAGTGTTTTCTTGAATGGTTACCACCCATTAATGAATTACTATGATCAGAAACACATCTCCTAATAGGATAAGATGCTTTGTGGTATTTTATTGAATGGTTACCACCCATTAATGAAGTACTCTGATCAGAAACACATCTCCTAATAGGATAAGATGCTTTGTGATGTTTTATTGAATGGTAACCACCCATAGATGATGTAGTCGGATCAGAAACACTTCTCGTGGCAGGATAATATGCTATGTAGAGTTTTCTTGAATGGTTACTGCCCATAAATGAAATACTCAGATCAGAAATAATTATCGTAGTAGGATAAGATGCTTTGTGGTGTTTTATTGAAAGGTTATGACCCATAGATGATGTAATCAGATCAGAAACACTTCTCCTTATAGGATAAGATGCTTTGTGGTATTTTCTTGATTATTTACCACCCATTAACGAAGTAATTAGATATGAAGCAATAGAGTGTTTTTCTTTGCTTCTTCGTGGTGGTTTAATGAATGGTTACCACCCATAGATGATGTAGTCGGATCAGAAACCCTTTTCGTGGAAGGATAAGATGCTTTGTTGTGTTTTCTTGAATGGTTACCACCAATTAATGAAGTACTCTGATCAGAAACACATCTCGTAATAGGATAAGATGCTTTGTGGTGTTTTATTGAATGGTTACCATTCATAGATGATGTAGTCGGATCAGAAACACTTCTCGTGGTTGGATAAGATGCTTTGTAGTGTTTTCTTGAATGGTTACCACCCATTAATGAATTACTGTGATCAGAAACACATCTCCTAATAGGATAAGATGCTTTGTGGTATTTTATTGAATGGTTACCACCCATTAATGAAGTACTCTGATCAGAAACACATCTCCTAATAGGATAAGATGCTTTGTGGTATTTTATTGAATGGTTACCACCCATAGATGATGTAGTCGGATCAGAAACACTTCTCGTGGCAGGATAATATGCTATGTAGAGTTTTCGTGAATGGTTACTGCCCATAAATGAAATACTCAGATCAGAAATAATTATCGTAGTAGGATAAGATGCTTTGTGGTGTTTTATTGAAAGGTTATCACCCATAGATGAAGTAATCAGATCAGAAACACTTCTCCTGGTAGGATAAGATGCTTTATAGTGTTTTCTTGAATGGTTACCACCCATTAATGAAGTACTTTGATCAGAAACACATCTTCTAATAGGATAAGATGCTTTGTGATGTTTTATTGAATGGTAACCACCCATAGATGATGTAGTCGGATCAGAAACACTTCTCGTGGTAGGATAAGATGCTTTGTGGAGTTTTCTTGAATGGTTACCGCCCATAAATGATATACTTAGATCAGAAATAATTCCCGTAGTATGATAAGATGCTTTGTGGTGTTCTATTGAAAGGTTATCACCCATAGATAAAGTAATCAGATCAGAAACACTTCTCGTGTTATGATAAGATGCATTGTAGCGTTTTCTTGAATGATTACCTCCCATAAATGAAGTACTCAGATCAGAAACACTTCTCCTAATCGGATAAGATGCTTTGTGGAGTTTCTTGATTTGTTACAACTAATAAATGAAGTAATTTGATCTGAAACACTTCGCGTGGTAGAATACGATGCTTTCTAGAGTTTTCTTGATTGGTTACCACCCATAAATGAAGTACTCAGATCAGAAACACTTCTTCATGGTGGTTTCCTGAAAGGTTTGGGGTTCTTTTGAGAGGTTACCACCCATAAATGAAGTACTCCGATCAGATATACGTTCCGTAGTTGGACAAGTTTCTTTGTAGTGTTTTCTTAAATGGTTACTATCCAAAAATGAAATATTCGGATCAGAAACACTTTTCGTAGTCAGATAAAACGCTTTGTGGTATTTTCATGAATGTTTATGACCCATAAATTAAGTAATCACACATCAAGCACTTAGAGTGGTATTCTATGCTACTTCGTTGTGGTTTCCCGAAAGGTTTAGATTTTTCTTGAATGGTTACCACCTATGAATGAAGTAATCGAATATGAAGCACTTAGAGTGCTATGTTTCTTTGTGGTGGTTTCATGAAAGGTTTAGAGTGTTCTTGGAAGATTACCACTCATAAATGAAGTAATCAGATCAGAAACAATTCTCGTAGTAGGATAATATACTTTGTGGTGTTTTCTTGAATGGTTATCACCTATGAATGAAGTAGTCGAATATGAAGCACTTAGAGTGCTATGTTTCTTTGTGGTGGTTTCATGAAAGGTTTAGAGTGTTCTTGGAAGATTACCACTCATAAATGAAGTAATCAGATCAGAAACAATTCTCGTAGTAGGATAATATACTTTGTGGTGTTTTCTTGAATGGTTACCGCCTAGAGATGAAGTACTCCGATCTGAAACAATTTTCGTAGTAGGATAAGATGATTTGTGGTGTTTTGTTGAATGTTTCCCACCCAGACATGAAGTAATAGGATAAACAATACTTCTCTTAATAGGATAAGATGCTTTGTGGTGTTTTCTTGAAAGGTTTCCACCCATAAATGTATTAGGATCAGAAACACTTCTCGTAGCAGGATAAGATGCTTTGTGGTATTTTCTTTATTGTTTACCACCCATAAATGAAGTAATCAGATATGAAGCACTTAGAGTGTTATTTATGCTTCTTCGTGGTAGTTTCATGAATGATTTAGAGTTTTCTTGGAAGATTACCAGACATAAAAGATGTAATCAGATAATAAAAACTTCTCGCAGTAGGATAAGATGCTTTGTGGGGTTTATTGAATGGTTACCACCCACAGATGTTGTAGTCGTATCAGAAATACTTCTCGTGGTAGGATAAGATGCTTTGTGGTATTTTATTGAATGGTTACCACCCATTAATGAAGTACTCTGATCAGAAACACATCTCCTAATAGGATAAGATGCTTTGTGGTATTTTATTGAATGGTTACCACCTATAGATGATGTAGTCGGATCAGAAACACTTCTCGTGGCAGGATAATATGCTATGTAGAGTTTTTGTGAATGGTTACTGCCCATAAATGAAATACTCAGATCAGAAATAATTATCGTAGTAGGATAAGATGCTTTGTGGTGTTTTATTGAAAGGTTATCACCCATAGATGAAGTAATCAGATCAGAAACACTTCTCCTGGTAGGATAAGATGCTTTATAGTGTTTTCTTGAATGGTTACCACCCATTAATGAAGTACTTTGATCAGAAACACATCTTCTAATAGGATAAGATGCTTTGTGATGTTTTATTGAATGGTAACCACCCATAGATGATGTAGTCGGATCAGAAACACTTCTCGTGGTAGGATAAGATGCTTTGTGGAGTTTTCTTGAATGGTTACCGCCCATAAATGATATACTCAGATCAGAAATAATTCCCGTAGTATGATAAGATGCTTTGTGGTGTTTTATTGAAAGGTTATCACCCATAGATAAAGTAATCAGATCAGAAACACTTCTCGTGTTTTGATAAGATGCGTTGTAGCGTTTTCTTGAATGATTACCTCCCATAAATGAAGTACTCAGATCAGAAACACTTCTCCTAATCAGATAAGATGCTTTGTGGAGTTTCTTGATTTGTTACAACTAATAAATGAAGTAATTAGATCTGAAACACTTCGCGTGGTAGAATACGATGCTTTCTAGAGTTTTCTTGATTGGTTACCACCCATAAATGAAGTACTCAGATCAGAAACACTTCTTCATGGTGGTTTCCTGAAAGGTTTGGGGTTCTTTTGAGAGGTTACCACCCATAAATGAAGTACTCCGATCAGAAATACGTTCCGTAGTTGGACAAGTTGCTTTGTAGTGTTTTCTTGAATGGTTACTATCCAAAAATGAAATATTCGGATCAGAAACACTTGTCGTAGTCAGATAAAACGCTTTGTGGTGTTTTCATGAATGTTTATGACCCATAAATTAAGTAATCACACATCAAGCACTTAGAGTGGTATTCTATGCTACTTCGTTGTGGTTTCCCGAATGGTTTAGATTTTTCTTGAATGGTTACCACCCATAAATGAAGTAATAAGATCATAAACACTTCTCGTAGTAGGAAAAGATGCTTTGTGGTGTTTTCTTGAATGTTAACCACGCATAAATGAAGTAATCGGATAAGAAGCACTTTGATTGGTATTCTATGCATCTTCTTGGTGCTTTCTTGAATGGTTCGGAGTTCACTTGAAAGGTTACCACCCGTAAATGAAGTACCCAGATCAGAAACACTTCTCGTAGCAGGATAAGATGCTTTGTGGGATTTTCTTCATTGTTTGCAACCGATAAATGACGTAATCAATCATGAAGCGATTATGGTGTTATTCTAAGCTTCTTCGCGGTGGTTTCCTGCATGGTTTGGAGTTCTCTTGAAAGGTTACCACCCATAAATGAAGTACTCTGATCAGTAACACTTCTCGTAGTAGGATAAGATGCTTTGTGGTATTTTCTTGAATGGTTATCACCTATGAATGAAGTAATCGAATATGAAGCACTTAGGGTGCTATGTTTCTTTGTGGTGGTTTCATGAAAGGTTTAGAGTGTTCTTGGAAGATTACCACTCATAAATGAAGTAATCAGATCAGAAACAATTCTCGTAGTAGGATAATATACTTTGTGGTGTTTTCTTGAATGGTTACCGCCTAGAGATGAAGTACTCCGATCTGAAACAATTTTCGTAGTAGGATAAGATGATTTGTGGTGTTTTGTTGAATGTTTCCCACCCAGACATGAAGTAATAGGATAAACAATACTTCTCTTAATAGGATAAGATGCTTTGTGGTGTTTTCTTGAAAGGTTTCCACCCATAAATGTATTAGGATCAGAAACACTTCTCGTAGCAGGATAAGATGCTTTGTGGTATTTTCTTTATTGTTTACCACCCATAAATGAAGTAATCAGATATGAAGCACTTAGAGTGTTATTTATGCTTCTTCGTGGTAGTTTCATGAATGATTTAGAGTTTTCTTGGAAGATTACCAGACATAAAAGATGTAATCAGATAATAAAAACTTCTCGCAGTAGGATAAGATGCTTTGTGGGGTTTATTGAATGGTTACCACCCACAGATGTTGTAGTCGTATCAGAAATACTTCTCGTGGTAGGATAAGATGCTTTGTGGTATTTTATTGAATGGTTACCACCCATTAATGAAGTACTCTGATCAGAAACACATCTCCTAATAGGATAAGATGCTTTGTGGTATTTTATTGAATGGTTACCACCTATAGATGATGTAGTCGGATCAGAAACACTTCTCGTGGCAGGATAATATGCTATGTAGAGTTTTTGTGAATGGTTACTGCCCATAAATGAAATACTCAGATCAGAAATAATTATCGTAGTAGGATAAGATGCTTTGTGGTGTTTTATTGAAAGGTTATCACCCATAGATGAAGTAATCAGATCAGAAACACTTCTCCTGGTAGGATAAGATGCTTTATAGTGTTTTCTTGAATGGTTACCACCCATTAATGAAGTACTTTGATCAGAAACACATCTTCTAATAGGATAAGATGCTTTGTGATGTTTTATTGAATGGTAACCACCCATAGATGATGTAGTCGGATCAGAAACACTTCTCGTGGTAGGATAAGATGCTTTGTGGAGTTTTCTTGAATGGTTACCGCCCATAAATGATATACTCAGATCAGAAATAATTCCCGTAGTATGATAAGATGCTTTGTGGTGTTTTATTGAAAGGTTATCACCCATAGATAAAGTAATCAGATCAGAAACACTTCTCGTGTTTTGATAAGATGCGTTGTAGCGTTTTCTTGAATGATTACCTCCCATAAATGAAGTACTCAGATCAGAAACACTTCTCCTAATCAGATAAGATGCTTTGTGGAGTTTCTTGATTTGTTACAACTAATAAATGAAGTAATTAGATCTGAAACACTTCGCGTGGTAGAATACGATGCTTTCTAGAGTTTTCTTGATTGGTTACCACCCATAAATGAAGTACTCAGATCAGAAACACTTCTTCATGGTGGTTTCCTGAAAGGTTTGGGGTTCTTTTGAGAGGTTACCACCCATAAATGAAGTACTCCGATCAGAAATACGTTCCGTAGTTGGACAAGTTGCTTTGTAGTGTTTTCTTGAATGGTTACTATCCAAAAATGAAATATTCGGATCAGAAACACTTGTCGTAGTCAGATAAAACGCTTTGTGGTGTTTTCATGAATGTTTATGACCCATAAATTAAGTAATCACACATCAAGCACTTAGAGTGGTATTCTATGCTACTTCGTTGTGGTTTCCCGAATGGTTTAGATTTTTCTTGAATGGTTACCACCCATAAATGAAGTAATAAGATCATAAACACTTCTCGTAGTAGGAAAAGATGCTTTGTGGTGTTTTCTTGAATGTTAACCACGCATAAATGAAGTAATCGGATAAGAAGCACTTTGATTGGTATTCTATGCATCTTCTTGGTGCTTTCTTGAATGGTTCGGAGTTCACTTGAAAGGTTACCACCCGTAAATGAAGTACCCAGATCAGAAACACTTCTCGTAGCAGGATAAGATGCTTTGTGGGATTTTCTTCATTGTTTGCAACCGATAAATGACGTAATCAATCATGAAGCGATTATGGTGTTATTCTAAGCTTCTTCGCGGTGGTTTCCTGCATGGTTTGGAGTTCTCTTGAAAGGTTACCACCCATAAATGAAGTACTCTGATCAGTAACACTTCTCGTAGTAGGATAAGATGCTTTGTGGTATTTTCTTGAATGGTTATCACCTATGAATGAAGTAATCGAATATGAAGCACTTAGGGTGCTATGTTTCTTTGTGGTGGTTTCATGAAAGGTTTAGAGTGTTCTTGGAAGATTACCACTCATAAATGAAGTAATCAGATCAGAAACAATTCTCGTAGTAGGATAATATACTTTGTGGTGTTTTCTTGAATGGTTACCGCCTAGAAATGAAGTACTCCGATCTGAAACAATTTTCGTAGTAGGTTAAGATGATTTGTGGTGTTTTGTTGAATGTTTCCCACCCAGACATGAAGTAATAGGATAAACAATACTTCTCTTAATAGGATAAGATGCTTTGTGGTGTTTTCTTGAAAGGTTTCCACCCATAAATATATTAGGATCAGAAACACTTCTCGTAGCAGGATAAGATGCTTTGTGGTATTTTCTTTATTGTTTACCACCCATAAATGAAGTAATCAGATATGAAGCACTTAGAGTGTTATTTATGCTTCTTCGTGGTAGTTTCATGAATGATTTAGAGTTTTCTTGGAAGATTATCAGACATAAATGATATACTTAGATCAGAAATAATTCCCGTAGTATGATAAGATGCTTTGTGGTGTTCTATTGAAAGGTTATCACCCATAGATAAAGTAATCAGATCATAAACACTTCTCGTGTTATGATAAGATGCGTTGTAGCGTTTTCTTGAATGATTACCTCCCATAAATGAAGTACTCAGATCAGAAACACTTCTCCTAATCGGATAAGATGCTTTGTGGAGTTTCTTGATTTGTTACAACTAATAAATGAAGTAATTTGATCTGAAACACTTCGCGTGGTAGAATACGATGCTTTCTAGAGTTTTCTTGATTGGTTACCACCCATAAATGAAGTACTCAGATCAGAAACACTTCTTCATGGTGGTTTCCTGAAAGGTTTGGGGTTCTTTTGAGAGGTTACCACCCATAAATGAAGTACTCCGATCAGATATACGTTCCGTAGTTGGACAAGTTTCTTTGTAGTGTTTTCTTAAATGGTTACTATCCAAAAATGAAATATTCGGATCAGAAACACTTTTCGTAGTCAGATAAAACGCTTTGTGGTATTTTCATGAATGTTTATGACCCATAAATTAAGTAATCACACATCAAGCACTTAGAGTGGTATTCTATGCTACTTCGTTGTGGTTTCCCGAAAGGTTTAGATTTTTCTTGAATGGTTACCACCTATGAATGAAGTAATCGAATATGAAGCACTTAGAGTGCTATGTTTCTTTGTGGTGGTTTCATGAAAGGTTTAGAGTGTTCTTGGAAGATTACCACTCATAAATGAAGTAATCAGATCAGAAACAATTCTCGTAGTAGGATAATATACTTTGTGGTGTTTTCTTGAATGGTTATCACCTATGAATGAAGTAGTCGAATATGAAGCACTTAGAGTGCTATGTTTCTTTGTGGTGGTTTCATGAAAGGTTTAGAGTGTTCTTGGAAGATTACCACTCATAAATGAAGTAATCAGATCAGAAACAATTCTCGTAGTAGGATAATATACTTTGTGGTGTTTTCTTGAATGGTTACCGCCTAGAAATGAAGTACTCCGATCTGAAACAATTTTCGTAGTAGGATAAGATGATTTGTGGTGTTTTGTTGAATGTTTCCCACCCAGACATGAAGTAATAGGATAAACAATACTTCTCTTAATAGGATAAGATGCTTTGTGGTGTTTTCTTGAAAGGTTTCCACCCATAAATGTATTAGGATCAGAAACACTTCTCGTAGCAGGATAAGATGCTTTGTGGTATTTTCTTTATTGTTTACCACCCATAAATGAAGTAATCAGATATGAAGCACTTAGAGTGTTATTTATGCTTCTTCGTGGTAGTTTCATGAATGATTTAGAGTTTTCTTGGAAGATTACCAGACATAAATGATGTAATCAGATAATAAAAACTTCACGCAGTTGGATAAGATGCTTTGTGGGGTTTATTGAATGGTTACCACCCATAGATGTTGTAGTCGTATCAGAAATACTTCTCGTGGTAGGATAAGAAGCTTTGTAGTGTTTTCTTGAATGGTTACCACCCATTAATGAATTAATATGATCAGAAACACATCTCCTAATAGGATAAGATGCTTTGTGGTATTTTATTGAATGGTTACCACCCATTAATGAAGTACTCTGATCAGAAACACATCTCCTAATAGGATAAGATGCTTTGTGATGTTTTATTGAATGGTAACCACCCATAGATGATGTAGTCGGATCAGAAACACTTCTCGTGGCAGGATAATATGCTATGTAGAGTTTTCGTGAATGGTTACTGCCCATAAATGAAATACTCAGATCAGAAATAATTATCATAGTAGGATAAGATGCTTTGTGGTGTTTTATTGAAAGGTTATCACCCATAGATGAAGTAATCAGATCAGAAACACTTCTCCTTATAGGATAAGATGCTTTGTGGTATTTTCTTGATTATTTACCACCCATTAACGAAGTAATTAGATATGAAGCAATAGAGTGTTTTTCTTTGCTTCTTCGTGGTGGTTTAATGAATGGTTACCACCCATAGATGATGTAGTCGGATCAGAAACCCTTTTCGTGGTAGGATAAGATGCTTTGTTGTGTTTTCTTGAATGGTTACCACCAATTAATGAAGTACTCTGATCAGAAACACATCTCGTAATAGGATAAGATGCTTTGTGGTGTTTTATTGAATGGTTACCATTCATAGATGATGTAGTCGGATCAGAAACACTTCTCGTGGTTGGATAAGAGATGCTTTGTAGAGTTTTATTGAATGGTTACCGCCCATATATGAAATACTCAGATCAGAAATAATTCTCGTAGTATGATAAGATGGTTTGTGGTGTTTTATTGAATGGTTATCACCCATAGATGAAGTAATCAGATAAGAAAACTTCTCCTGGTAGGATAAGATGCTTTATAGTTTTTCTTGAATGGTTACCACCCATTAATGAAGTACTCTGATCAGAAACACATCTTCTAATAGGATAAGATGCTTTGTGATGTTTTATTGAATGGTAACCACCCATAGATGATGTAGTCGGATCAGAAACACATCTCGTGGTAGGATAAGATGCTTTGTGATGTTTTCTTGAATGGTTATCGCCCATAAATGAAGTACTTCAATCAGATAAATGAAGTAATCAGCGTTTAGAGTGGTATTCTACGCTTTTTCATGGTGGTTTCCTGAATGATTTAGAGTTTTCTTGAAAGATTACCAGACATAAATGATGTAATCAGATAATAAAAACTTCTCGCATTAGGATAAGATGCTTTGTGGGGTTTATTGAATGGTTACCACCCATAGATGTTGTAGTCGGATCAGAAATACTTCTCTTGGTAGGATAAGATGCTTTGTAGTGTTTTCTTGAATGGTTACCACCCATTAATGAATTACTATGATCAGAAACACATCTCCTAATAGGATAAGATGCTTTGTGGTGTTTTATTGAATGGTTACCACCCTTTAATGAAGTAATCGGATCAGAAATACTTATCGTGGTATGATAAGATGCTATGTAGAGTTTTCTTGAATGGTTATCGCCCATAAATGAAGTACTTCAGTCAGATAAATGAAGTAATCAGCGTTAAGAGTGGTATTCTACGCTTTTTCATGGTGGTTTCCTGAATGGTTTCGAGTTCTTTTGAAAGGTTACTATCCATAAATGATGTACTCTGATCAGAAACACTTCCCGTAGTAGAATAAGATGCTTTGTGATATTTTCTTGAATGGTTACCATCCAGAAATGAGGTACTTAAATCAGAAACAATTCTCGTAGCAGGATAAGATGATTTGTTGTGTTTTGCTGAATGTTTTCCACCCATAATGAAGTAATCAGTTGTGAAGCGCTTAGAGTGGGATTTTACGCCTCTTTGTGGTGGTTTCTCGAAAGGTTTGGAGTTTTCTTTAAAGGTTTCCACTCATAAATGAAGTACTCGGATCAAAAACACTTCTCGTAGTAGGAAAATAAGCTTTGTGGTGATTTCTTGAATGTTAACCACGCATAAATGAAGTAATCGAATAAGAAGCACTTTGATTGGTATTCTATGCATCTTCTTGGTGCTTTCTTGAATGGTTTGGAGTTCACTTGAAAGGTTACCACCCGTAAATGAAGTACCCAGATCAGAAACACTTCTCGTAGCAGGATAAGATGCTTTGTGAGATTTTCTTCAATGTTTGCAACTGATAAATGACGTAATCAATCATGAAGCGATTAGAGTTGTATTCTACGCTTCTTCACGGTGGTTTCCTGCATGGTTTGGAGTTCTCTTGAAAGGTTACCACCCATAAATGAAGTACTCTGATCAGTAACACTTCTGGTAGTAGGATAAGATGCTTTGTGGTATTTTCTTGAATGGTTATCACCTATGAATGAATTAATCGGATATGAAGTACTTAGAGTGCTATGTTTCTTCGTGGTGGTTTCATGAAAGGTTTAGAGTGGTCTTGGATGAATACCACCCAAAAATGAAGTACACAAATCAGAAACACTTCCTGTAGCAGGAATAAGATGCTTTGTGGTGTTTTCTTGAATGTTAACGACCCATAAATTAAGTAATCAGACATGAAGCACTTAGAGTGGTATTCTATGCTTCTTCGTGGTGGTTCCCAAAAGGTTTAGAGTTTCTTGAATGGTTACCACCCATAAATGAAGTAATCATATCATAAACACTTCTCGTAGTAGGAAAAGATGCTTTGTGGTGTTTTATAGAATGATTACCACCCATTAATGAAGTAATCGGGTCAGAAACACTTCTCGTGGTAGGATTTGATGCTTTGTAGAGTTTTCTTGAAGGGTTACCACCCATAAATGAAGTAGTCTGATCAAAAACACTTCTCGTAGTTAGATAAGATGCTTTGTGGTGTTTTCTTAAATGGTTACCACCCATTAATGAAGTAATCGGATCAGAAACACTTCTCGTGGTAGGATAAGATGCTTTGTAGAGTTTTCTCGAATGGTTACCACCCATAAATGAAGTACTCCGATCAGAAACACTTCTCGTAGTAGGATAAGATGCTTTGTGGTGTTTTCTTAGATGGTTACCACCCATAAATGAAGTACTCGGATCAGAAACACTTCTTATAGCAAGATAAAATGCTTTGTGGTGTTTTCTTGAATGTTTGCAATCAATAAACAAAGTAATCAGCGCTTAGAGTGGTATTCTACGCTTCTTCATGGTGGTTTCCTGAATGGTTTGGAGTTCTCTTGAAATGTTACCACCCATAAATGAAGTACTCTGATCAGAAACACTTCCCATAGTAGGATAATATGCTTTGTGGTATTTTTTTGAATGGTTACCTTCCAGAAATGAGGTACTAAAATAAAAAACATTTCTCGTAACAGGATAAGATGATTTGTGGTGTTTTGTTGAATGTTTACCACCCATAATGAAGTAATCAATCATGAAGCGCTTAGAGTGGGATTTTACGCTTCTTTGCGGTGGTTCTCAAAAGGTTTGGAGTTTTCTTGAATGGTTTCCACCCATAAATGAAGTACTCGGATCATAAACACTTCTCGTAGTAGGATTGGTATTTTCTTGAATGTTTACCACATATATGAATTAATCGGATATGAAGCACTTAGGGTGGTATTCTATGCATCTTCGTGGTGGTTTTATGAAAGGTTTAGAGTTTTCTTGGAAGATTACCACTCATAAATGAAGTAATTAGATCAGAAATAGTTCTCGTAGAAGGGTGATATGCATTGTGGTGTTTCCTTGAATGGTTACCACCCATAAATGAAGTACTCGGATCAGAAACACTTCTCTTGCAGCATAAGATGATTTGTGGTATTTTCTTGAAAACTTCCACCCAAAAATGAAGTACTCAGATCAGAAACACTTATCGTAGCAGGATAAGATGATTTGTGGTGTTTTCTTGAAAGGTTTCCACCCATAAATGAAGTACTCGAATCAGAAACACTTCTCGTGATAGGATAATATGCTTTGTAGAGTTTTTTTGAATGGTTACCACCCATAAATGAAGTACTTAGATCATAAACACTTCTCGTAGCATGATAAAATGCTTTGTGGTGTTTTCTTGAATGATTACCATCCTAAATGAAGTACTCAGATCAGAGACACTTCTCGTATCAAAATAAAATGATTTGTGGTGTTTTCTTGAATGGTTCCCATCCAGAAATGAGGTACTCAGATCAGAAACATTTCTCGTAGCATGATAAGATATTTTGTGGTGTTTTGTTGAATGTTTACCACCCAAAGCATTCAAATTTGAAGCACTTAGAGTGGTATTCTATGCTTCTTCGTGTTGGTTTCATGAAAGGTTTAGAGTTTTCTTGGAAGATTACCACTCATAAATGAAGTAATCAGATCATAAACAGTTCTCGTAGTAGGATAATATGCTTTGTGGTGTTTTCTTGAATGGTTACCACCTAGAAATGAAGTACTCGGATCAGAAACACTTTTCAATAAAGTGTAGAATGAGAAGGACAGCGCATATTTCAATATATAACATTTGGCCCACAAGGCGCCTCATGGGCTGTACCTCAAACCCACGCCTAGCCTGGTCCGGCTTTAGGCCTGGCCCGATCTAGCCCGTTGTGGTTCCGAGCCGGGCAGGCAAAGGTGTGGGCTAGATGAGTTTGGTCGGGCTTCTGAGCTGTCGGGCTTTTCTGCCCTCTCTAAGTCAGGGGGGGGCCTAAAACTAGAGTAAAAAGGAGGATACTAGAGGGAGAGAAAAGATGATGCACGACGCTTGAAGAATGAAGAGTGAAAGGAGCGTTCAGGTCAAGGATTTCATTTGTTGGAGATAAACAAACAGTTTGGATTAAACAAGAATTGTCCGACGGTTAATATTAGATCGGAAAAGAAATCGATTTTGTATATTAATAAAAATAAAATATTTTATAGAAAAATAGTGAAAGATTGCATCCAATATCCAAAACATGTCCTAATGCAGCATAAAAGTGTAGCAAGAAGAAGAAATAGTAATATCATACAAATTGTGTAGCATTGCTTGTGTTGCTAAATCTCTTTCTTATTTTAGTGTGTTGAACAAGTTTTTCTTCAATAGGTGCAATCCCGATATTGTAACGTGTATCGTCTTTTCTAATGCGATCTCTTCTTGTATGCCCACATATTCATCGTAAACATACGCATTCCTGCAACTCTCATCTTTTGTATGTGTTGTCCTTTAGTAGTCCAACATTCTGTTTCATACAACATTGCAAGTCTGATCGCTGTCATATAGAAATTACCTTTCAACCTTTGTGAAACCTTTTTGTCGCATAGGTTGCTAGATGTTTGTCGCCATTTTATCCAATCCGCTCTTATTCTATGGCTAACGTCTTCATGAATCACGCCATCACTCGGTAGCATCGATGCCAAATATCGAAATATTTTTCTTCTAGGCACTACTTGTTCATCTAAACTGACATCTTCATCTTATGATTGGAAGTCGCTGAACTCGCACTTCATATACTCAGTCTTAGTCCTATTAAGTATAAAACCTTTCGATTCTAAAGTCTTCCTCCATAATTCTAATTTTCTACCAACCCTACCTTATTTTCGTCAATTATGACTATAACGTCTGCAAAGAACATGCACCAAGGGATATCTTCTTATATGTCTTTCGTGATCTCATCGTTCACTAAGAAAAAAAATGTAAGGGCTCAAGACTGATCCTTAATGTAATTCTATCTTAACTAAATGAAAGAAAGAATCCCATAATTTATTTGTAATTACTCCATAGAGTTCAAGTCACTACCTTCGTAATAATGTTCGGCATCGAGTCGGAAAAAAAGCCATAGATGTTTAAACTAGCGTCGTCAAACGCACAAAACGATCACGCAAATACTCTCTTGCATCTTATGTTGCTTTTAAGAGCATAAAGATTTTTTGTTGCATCTTACGTTCCATTTAATAAATGTAATACATTTTCTTGCGTTTACGTTTGCGTTTAGTTAAACGTAAGAAACGTTAAAAACATTTAATTTTTTTGAACATTTCACGTGGCAACTAACGGTGCACATCTCAGCCAAAAAAATATGACAAAAATTATGAAAATAGAAAAATTACATGCAAATCACATCAACAATATAGCCAAATATAAAAGAGCAAATTAAAACATAAGTACTAAAGTACATAACATTTAAATTAACTTAACTATTTTTCACCAATTTTCTCCAAAAGAAAAACTATATTTCACCAAATCAGACAAAAAAAAAACTCCTGCATAAATTCTATTTTCCTATACCAACAAAATCAAAATTCAGGAGTTAACCCTTTACAAACAAGTGACAACCTTGGTCCTCCCACAATTTTGACTTCGATCCCACTCTCATGACTTTCCCCAATCATCATCCAATGCCTCTAACGCACCCCAATCTACTGAACCTGATGAGTCTGAAAAGTAAATGAAGTTCTTATTTTTTACTATCCACATCATCATTCAGAAATTGTATTTCTTTTTTATAAATAACATATTTCAACATTGTAGAAACTAGACGGCCTAGGTTATGACCAATTTTCGATTTATTACAACAACAAGGACTTATTTGCAAATTTTCACAACCTCAATTTCTAATGGCAATTGCTAAATAGATCAATACAATCAATTGGTATACTTTTCTAACAAGAATTTGCAACAATTAAATTGAGAGATCTTTATACCAATTTGGCTTAAATAAATTCTAATTACGGAAGCGTATTTAATTAGAGCAATTCAATTCTTCTCGATCAATTGTATAGCAAGTAAGGTAAATAGAGAAAAGATGAGAAATTGCAAACAAAGCAAGACACAAAGACATTGAAATTTTAACGGAGTTCGGTTATTGACGAGCTTACGTCTCCGGGACTCCCGACCCCCAGACACGGTAACGAGGTCGAGCCGATGCACTAATAACAAAAAATTCTTATACAAGGGCCGAGATCTAGCTCTTTATATACAAAGGTAAATACTAGACCCGTATAATCACACAGACAAGAGAAGAATAGTAGTTACACAATCTCTCAATTCTCACCAAGTATTTGGCTAATTTTGAGTAGTTGAGCTTGAGATTTGAATTCAATAAAAAGCTTGTTTTTGAGAAGAAAAATGGTGGATGCTATAGATTTTAAAAAATATGGCAAGACCATTGAGAAAGAAGAAGAGGGTTCCTTCCAAAAACAGAATTCGACCCGAACCGTTATAATAGTTTATAACAGTTATCTAACGGTTCGATATGCAAAAATCGTAGCAAATTCAACGCAATTTAGTTTTTTTTAACAAATAGCTAACTGTTATAACAGTTATCAACCGTTATAACGGTTATAGTTCGCTAGATCTTCAGTTCTTGAGACAACCATAATTTTTGATCCATAGCTCCGATTGAGATTATTTTTGAAGCGTTGGAAAGATTGCGATAAGCTCTACACTTGTTCTCAATCACTTGAAAATTCTAACATTTTCCTTCTTCAATTTTGCATTCAAGTTCCTACACAAAATCTCAAATACAAACCAATGTAACATTCAAGATAGTTTTGCAAATCGACAAATATAAAGAAATTGTTAGACGCAACAAACATTTCTTATTAAATTTGTCAATAAAAGGATTCATATCAAATCATCATTTTCCATCAACAAATTCATAAGTAAATAAAGGAAGTTCTTAGTTCTTATTATTAGATTAAGAGTCGGATGACTTAGATTGAGAGTCTCACTTCTACCTTTTGCTCTTGTCCTTGAGGTCATTAGCCTGGGCAGGCTAGACATGTCCTTTTCCCCTGAGGTCCTTCGCCTGGACAAATTGGGCATGTGTGGTTGATGTTAACTAGTCCATGTTCTTTGCCACAAATTGGAGAGAAAGTACACAAAATTATAGGTATGAAACTACCTTAGAAGAATCTGGACCACTTACCTGGCTTTCTCTAATGGATCGATCTTTTTTGCATATTACTAAAAAATAGTGAAAACGACTAGTGAACAAATTACTATAATTGATCTATCTATTACTATATAACAGTGAACACAAAAGTGATTATATCCTAAACCCTAAATCCTAAACCAACTCATAAGTGATTATACTCTAAATCCTAACACACACAAAAAATAAATTTAACTTAATAATGAAAGCGATCAGTTAATAATTTGAGAGTGGAATTATTCCAATATTGACCAGTGAACTAATTTTGGACTAATTGCAAATAAATCAATTCTAATTTTGAAATAATATGTAAAAATGGACATTGAACGTTGCATTTGAATTATTTTGGACTAATGAACATTGAACATTGAAATGCGTTGTTAAGCAAGCTTAAGAGAAAATTAAAAAAAATGGAAGATGAAATTATATGGAGAGAAAAGAGGGAGAAATGAGGCAGAAAGATCCTCGAGAAGAAGAGGCAACGATAGAGACAAGGAGTATATTAGAAGGAGACGAAACAAAAATGCAGTATAAAATCTATAACGAACTAAAAAGGCTTTATAAGTCTAAAAGAAACTATATAAACATTATTTAATTACTAACTTGTAACTTTAGATCAATATTTTAATTATTTTATTATTTACTAATTTATATAACGATGATTTTATATATATGATTTTATATACTTCATATAGACGTAAGAAATAGTTAAAACGAAATGTAACGAATCTCTTGTGTTTTCGTTGTGTTTAACTAAATATAATAAAAATTATTTGCGTCTTACGTTGCGTTTAACAAACGCAATAAAAATGTCTTGTACCAGATGATCAAAATGTTCAAAAATCATTTACGTCAGATGAACGAAACGAAAAACGTTCAAAATGCAATTTGTTGACAACCTTACTTACAACTATAGGCTATAGCAGATGCTAAGCAATTGCAAAAAAAGCAATAAAGCAGATTCGAGCACCATATTACCTAATTCTAATTAGTATGTACCAGATGATCACTAAGCCATATAACAATAAACTTTATTGTACTACGAATAATCTCTTAGAGAGAAGTACAATCTATTGATATCTTTGGAATTCCGTAAATCTCACCTGTAAGCTAGGAATGCAACCAAACTTGTGATCCCTTAAAATGGCATGGATACTCTTCCACAGAAACAGGGTAACATTTTGGGCTTGGGCCGCTTTATTGCATGTTCTCGGTTTTAAATCTAAGATAATGAATGAAGCCCATGCATATCACAGTTATTTATTTTTTTAGTTTGGGTCTTATGTGACGGACTCCTATACGCCATATGGCATTGCGGATTATAAAAAGGGTAGAGATTTGTTGATTAATTAATTTGATAATGATGACAGCTATAAAAATAATATTTATGTTTAGAAATATGAAAAGTTATAACTATGTGTAAATCATACACAAACAATGAAATGTTAAATGACAGTTAAATTACATGAAATGTAAATACGATCAATATAAAGTACTTCAACAACTTGTCTATATATTTATCTTTTTTTTATCTTTTTTATACGAAAAAACATCATCAAATTTTTTTATATAATTATTACTATTGTTAATAATCCCCATTCTTGCAAAAGAGCCACCCAGAGGTGACATCCTAATAAGCAAGATTGAATTCTGAATGAGAATGTGCGATGTCATGTCATATAGGACCGTCTAAGGTATTTTTGAAGGTCATGTTTATGATAACCATTTGTAATTCTATGCATGATCTAAAAGAAGGATACTTGAAATATGATAGCTAAAATAGAATAAAGGTCTGTCTGTATTCAAGGTTGGACACGGTAGGAATGAATTTGTACTATTGATTAAAATATAATATAAATCTTGGTCGTTGATTTTTCTGTAGAGATTAAGTGTGGTGAGTTATTTTGTGTATTTTGTGTAGAGAGGGATTTTATGAGATTTTTGTAATTGACAACATAATTATTACATATTACCCGTCTTATTGTTCTATTCATATTAATTGTATATCTTTATTATTATATTTAATGCATTATTAATTATGCTCTTTTTATTAATTGTATAAATATCAAAAGTTACTCATTAAATGTATGGATATCAAGATGTATATATTTTCGTACTATGTATGTATAAAATATTTTATATTATACATATATAGATACATCATATACTATAAATAATATTATGTGTATATTTTCATAGAATCTACATATAAAATATTTCATATTGTATGCATTTTTCTATCAAATTAAATTTAATATTGTAAAATAATTATATAAATCATATTATGTATTTTCACATTGTATATTACAAATCATATATATTATATGTATTTTTCATATCACTTGTATATAATTCATATATCTCACATTTATATAATCCATATAATTATTTTCATATCACATGTATATAATTCAATGTATTTTTATAAAATAATTCATAAAATTTATGTATATAATAATAATATAAAAATAATTTATAAAATTTTATGCATATATATCAGAGTTCTGATTAGATTGAGCAAAGATCAAACATCAGGTCTATTTATTAATTAATGTAGGATACAACATACAAGAATACATAATGTTCGAATTATTGCGCACTGCGATTTCTCGGTCGCCATCATGAGATTATACTGCTGTCTTCCTCATCTTTCAAAGTGACTCAATTATAATGCATGAAATGCAAAGGTTCCGTGTTTGGTGGCTCTGTTTGAAAGCGAATAAGGTTAGTAGGACCCATTTGTACTGGTAAACATCTCATATTAATGAGTTCATTATCATACATGCATCTATGGTGGAAACATGCATCAACAACAAATTGTATCTTGCTTTTTTCAAAGGGAATGGTGATCTTCCAAACCGTTATGATGACATCCTCATGTATTACAGTAACCGAACTCTCCGAAATTTTGATACTTAGTCAATTTCTTGAGCTTCAAGCATCTGACTTCTAGATCCAACTTCTACAGATTTGTTGTAATGTCTCGGGATCCTGTTGTAATGCCTTGTGATATGTTATAACACATTCTCATGGTTATGATAACACATAGCTCATAATTCTTTTGTTTTGCTTGCTTCTTGCATTTTTGTACTTGTTTTAACTTGTTCTACATGTTTCAAACCTCACCAATGATCAATTGCACATGTATGACCTACATATACATAACTAAAACTTTGCAAATATTTGTCTAATGTTGATTTTGTAAATTGTCAAACAAGTTGAGGTAAACTCAACAAAATCTCCCATTTGACAATTTGTAAAATCTTGTGAGTGCATGCTAAACACATGATGCACTCATACTACATACTCCTCCTTTTTGCAAAACTCGACAAAATGCTCAATTCAAATATAAGCCTCCCCTTAATGTGAGCATGTAGTAAAACAAGTCAATAATTTGCTTCCACATAATTTGGGCATATATCTGTTATTTTGAACAAGGGTCTAAAAATGTCTAAAATGATTGCGAAAGCGTTTAACAATTTCGAGTATAACTTTTGGACCTTAATCACCTAGCTAAGTCAAGCACGCAAGCACCGAGCAATTGAACAATTTCAAGCAAGTATGCAAAAGTAGTGTAAAAAAGGGAGTAAGAGCAAGAGAGCAAGAGAGAGCAAGAACACGCTATGTAAGGTGGTTCGACTTATCAACCAAGCCTACATCCACGGGACCCTCCGGATTCAAAATGCCTTTCGGGACTGATTCCACTAAAACTAATGTTTTACAATAAATGAGCCAATCCTAAAGGCTCCAATCATTTGCAAGGGGCTCACCGCTCTACAAAGGCCTAATGGTCTTTATTGACAACACAATCCAACACAAGAATGAACTACTTTACAATACAACGTAGTTCACCAAACTAAAACAATGCTAAAAGATCACTCGAATAGATGATTAGAGAATAACTATCCTAAACACTCTCTCATGTGTAGAAGCTGTAAGGAGAAGGCTTCAGTGCTCTTGTTTGTGCTCAATTGAGTGCTTGTAAATTTGGGAATGACTTTCTTTATTGTGCTAGTATGTATGTCCCAAGTATATATTGTTGAACCCTAGAGGGGGGGGGGTGAATAAGGTTGTTCATAAATTCCTAGGGTTCTTTTTGTAATTTGTGCGCAATTTAATTTCTAATGATAATTCCTTAGTCTCAACAATCTATATCAATTCAATTTGCACAAACAACCAATTTAGCTTAAGATTATTCTAGGTTGCGGAAGCGTAACCAATTGTAAGCAATTTAATTCAATCAATATAATTTATTCTAAACAATTCAAGACATTTATAACTATAGCAATTTATTCTTCTACAACAATTATATGGCAATTAAAATAAGTAGAATAGTTGAGTTAAGAAAGCGCAAACAAACCAATCATGCACACGAGACAACGATATGATAACAAAGTTCTATTTACGAGCCTACATCTCTGGGACTCCCGACCCTCTGACGCGGTAACAAGGTCAAGTCGTTTGCACTATACACACCAAGTCTTGTACAAAGTTGAACATTGCCTTCTTACACACAAAGGATGAGAGACAAGGCAAAAAAACAAGGTAGCACAAGGGCTAAATGAACTAATGGAGAAGATAAATAATCACTCAAATCTCGCACAATAATTTTGATCTAGTTTGAATATATAAATTTGAGAAGTAGAGCAAACCTTTTTGACAATATGGATTAGGGCTCAAAGGTTTAGCAATGGAGGTTTTGGCTGCTGCTAACAGAGAGAAAATAGGCTATAAAATTCGTGGAGAAGAAAGCAGCCAAGACATCAATATTTATATTTTCCAGGTCAGGCACTATTAGGGCAAAATTAAATCTAGCATTATAACACATCTATGTGCAAATGTTTCACACTCCAGAAACCATAACTAGGTTAGGGGTGTTAAATCCCGCAACGTGTACTTGTTTACAAGTGCACAGAAGACTTAACTTAAATATTAAAATAATAAATAATATAACTCAATCATACATAAAGAATGAACAACACATACATTTATACACAATACACAAAACATCCAAATTCATATATACATATATTCAGCATCTTATATACAAAGTGATCAGCGGAAGCAAAATAAAATACATCAAAAGAGGGCGATCCCACTAATAGACATGGGACCGACCATCACTAGCCTACTACAAAACTAATCCTAGAATGTAAAATGAAAGAAGTCCAAAACGGAAGATGCCGACAATCTCCATCCTAGCGCTCTCATCTGGACATCAAAAGATCTCCTTACCTGGACTCCACAACCATCGTGGAACGTGAGTAATTTATAAAATTACTCAGTGTGGATTAAGGTCCAGCCTCTGGATTTATATCCGATTTAAGGTTGGATCAATCACACTTTTATGAAGTTAACTAATTTATGCTACAACTTATTTAAGTGACAATGAGTTAACCATTTAAACAATTTTAAGTAGAACTATCCACAAAGACGATGCGATGAAACCCAAAATTAAAAGAAAGAGAGAATCTAAGTACCATGCTAATAGTACAGAAGGTATCAAATCACCCAGACCAGACATCTACCCATAGGATGCAAGGATGCGCCCTCGAGAGGGCACGTATTCGGGCCCAACTTACAAACTTGACTAAAAGAGAAAAAATCCGGAGTTCCAGAGCGGAATGCCCTGTTAAATCATGAGCGACTACAAAAGCACACACTCGATAAAAAATGAATCCCTCGCTTCCTCACCAAAAGAGAAAAAAATAAAGATAAAACTACTCTGCCTCATTGCCATACGGAAAATAAGGAACCGACTATCCGTTTGAAATAACATAATAATAAAGGAACTCCCTGTACCAACTAAGGGTCAAAGGGGAGCCCCAGAATTTCTCTGTACCAACCAGGGGCCAAAGGAGAAAGCCCTTCAAATATTAGAAATCTCGTAATACCGGTCACATAAAAATATAATAAGAACAGAATAGCTACAATACCTCACATATAGCACGCACACTCTAAAACCGAGATGCCGAACCTTATTCACTCAGAAGAGGAAGATTCAATATAATATTTATATAATAATATGGGGATTGGAAAGTAAAACTCTCTAATGGCACTACTAGACATCATGTGATGAACTTGTTTGGTGGGCATCAGCTGGATGTCTCTGAAGACATCCCGATAAGTACCCCATGGGCTATGTTAGACACCGTGACACCTAAACCCAACGGAATGCCATCAAATCACATTCAACTGGTGATCATCAGCCCGATGCTCATCACTCCCAACAGATACATATAATATTAATACATATCTACCTAATAAGTATCTAGACGCTATACAATTCATATATCGAATTTCACATGCAGTATGAGTGCAAATAACATGCAATGCATGTTGATCCCATGGTCCTGTTTTTCAAGCTTAGGTAAATTGATATCGCAGTTCAATTAAAAAGAAGTAGAGGTAAGGCTGGTATAGTCCTAATAGAAGAAAGGGATATAAACCACACTTGGAAAGGCTAGAGTGGATTGTATGCTAAAGGAAGCTTTGCTGCGTCCGCGCCGATTTTAGCGTCATCCGCAGCAGTAAAAGTCTCGTCACTCGAGAGTGGGTCCGAGTCGACTAAATCTTCTATTGAAGGTCGTTTAAGTTTTATAAGTTATTGCAACTCTTTTTTGTATTGATCCGTTGAGACGTCCTTGATGCTCCTAATATTATTTGATTATTAAATTTACTTATTAAATTTACTCACGAAAACAGTAAGCCCAACACATTAATACACTGCACAAGTGTTGGAAACCTGTGCAGTATCAGTTCAAATCAGTACAAACATCAGAGCCAAATCCCTACCAGCACCAGCATTTGGCAAATGTCAGAATCCAAAGAAGATCAGATCCGAACCCCCAAATCAAAACAGAAACTGTGATTTTTCTCCTCAGATTAGGCACAGTTCAGAACCCATAATAGTGTCATAAATCCCTCAGCATGCTAGCACACATCCAATCGTACCAATGATCAGCAAAAATTCACAGTTCCAGTTCATCATGCCAAAATTAAACCCATCAAACAAACAACTAGCAAGTCAGTAATAGGGCACTGGCACACCAAATGCAAGCAATAACACATATCACAAATACAACAGCTCAAATCACATTTCAGTTTTCAATGCCAGTACCCACAATCACATGACCCAGTGCCTCATCTAGCCTATCTCATTTTAGGTTTGGCACTGCCCGAAATAATCAACCCCAAATAAATCCAGTACAACACAAGGCAATCAGTCACAACCACAACAAGACCAGCTCAAAGAGCAAGAAAGAACAGCAAACAACAAACAAATCAACCAAGAATTAAGTCTAAAGGTCGTTGAGGGTTTTTACAAGTAACGAAGGTCGTGCTAGAAATCAGATAAAGGGAACTCAAGGCGAGGACAACACCACCACTGCTCCGCCTTCTCCTCCTCTTGCAAAGTCTCAATCTTTACGAATTTTCTTCAGCACTTTTAATTTTTTTCAAATCTAGACTTAACTCAACGCATGAGACCAAAGAGCAAGAGGAAGTAGCGAAGGCAGGGGATGCATAGGCGAGACAAGGGGAGAGAGAGCAGTGGAGCGCATGTCCTTCGATTGGGCGAGGCAAGGTGTGTCAGAGGGAATCTGACCATGAGGCAGTGCCAAGCAAGGTCACGACAGAGAACTAGAGTGATAATGGGAACCATCGAGTGCTCTCGAAGGGAGAGGTAGAGAGAGACAGAGAGATGTAGAGAGAGGTGTAATGGGATCGCCAGATCGCGAGGTCAGGAGACAAGACCAGCGAGAGAAGGAGAAGAGAGTTAAGTGGGGAAGACGAAGGGATCAATGGAGAGAAACCAGGCAGGGAGAAAAAGGAAATCAGGGGCGATTTCCCTGGTTTCGAGAGTGGTAAGTTGGGAGCATCGGGATCTTTTGCGTCTTCGATTCTGTTACCAACTCTTGCTATGACTCAGCTTTCAGCGAAATTTGACTCACCTTGACCCACCTCATCAAGTTGTGCAAAGTTTTATCGTAGAGAATTGAGGCAGAGAAGGGATTTTCGAGGGAATAGGTTGCGTCAGTTTACTTCTCTGCTTCTTTCCTCGTGTGACCCATCCTGTGGTGCGTTACTGCAAGTCACCTTCACGACCTGTTGGATCACAAAATGTTTGAACACGGGAATTTACTCAGTTTCTTAAGTTTATTTAATCATTTTTAGATAGTTCACGGTTGGATTCATGCAACCAATCGTGTTGCTAATCAAAATTGAGTTTAAGATGCATGTGGGTCGTATGACTCATTGCACAGTTCCTTTTTAATTTTATTTCATTTGGTTTAAATTTTAATAGTTAGAAATAGTGCAAAATAGTATAGAGATTCTTTATATGCTTATTTAAAATTGGAATTTTTTTATTTATATACAACTAATGCATGTATCTCATTTATTTTGCATATAAAATTTATATATATATGTCTCTTTATTTTGTTTTTAATTAAAAATGTTATATGTACAAAATGATTAAGTATTTTATTTATTTACAAATTTTATTCTTTGTTATATTAGTTTAATTATTGTGCACATTGTTTCATTTATTATTAAAGTATTTATTTATTAACTCGTAAAATTTTGTTATTGTTTTAGGTTTTTAATTGGTCCAACATTTTATGGATTTTACAAAATATTACTGTTATAACGCTATGTTGGAATTCCGATAAATTATTTCCTTTTTATTTTCAAATATTTTCAAAAGAAACAAGATAGCATAATAATGCTATCTTGGCGTTACATAACAGATACCATTGACAATTCAGTACTTAGGCAAATTATGGTCAGTTTTTGGTCTAGCATTATAACACCATCTTACCATTACCTAACGGATGGCTCTGGAAGTTTGGAACTTAGCCAATTTTCTCGTTTTGTATGGTCCAGCGTTATAATGCCATCTTACTATTATATAATGAATGACTCTAGCAATTTTGTACTTAATCATTTTTCAGGTTTTATTTGGTCTAGCGTTATAACGCTAATATGACATTACGTAACAGATGTCACTGGATTTCATTGTGTGCCCGATTCGAGGGTTGAGACAAGCTAGCGTTATAACGTCAGAGGCTGATTTTCTATTTCTTTGCTATTTTGCATCTCAAATTGAAATATTCTGAGTTACAAATAATCTAATTAATTCTTCAGCTTGATATTGAAATAGCTCATTCTTCCATTGGTCATATCTTTTGACTCGTAACTTTGATTTTGGCGGTCTTTGTGGTGTTGGAAAGCTCATGACTAGATCTATAGTCGGTATCGGGCTTCCCCATATTGGAACACTTTCAGGCTTGCACTCAATTTCTTTATCTTATTCTTTGCCATTTTGCTTTCTCCTAAATTTATTTCTTCAATCTTGCATCTTTAAAAATAACAACAACACACAAACTTGTAAAATTCAAGTTTGTTTTACAAAACGACAAATATGAGAAAATTATTTGATACAACATATATAAGCATAACACTTCTTGGAGTCTTGAAATCTTGATCAGGGCTACTTTCGTTACTAAATTGGACAACTCGTTATGGAACCCGTTGTGTTGGGTTGGCACCTTTCAAGAAATGCTCTTGTCTGCGTCTCTGGCTGGCTTCTATGCCCATCTTGACAGGAACTCGTTATGACGGGTTAGCAACCCGTTGTAACAGGCTTGGATTGCATTACAACATCACAAATCTCTGCCAAATCCTTCTGCTGCACAATCTTCAGACTCTTCTCCTTAGGAACCCATTGTAACGCCTTGCCCATGCGTTGTGACAGGTTGATAACATGTTGCAATGGGTTCTTGTTGCGTTACAGTATCACAAGCCTATGTGAGGCTCTGTTTTGCTTGCTCTTGATGTCTTCTTGTTCATCTTGACTTGTACATGCAACATGAAGCCTTTGCAACATTAAATTGTATCTCTATAAACCTGCAACTCATCAAAACTCAATTGTGCAAGATTAGTAATGATTTGTTTTGCAAATTGTCAAACCAACGAAGAGTTTAATCTAACAAACTCCCCCCTTTTGAAAATTAGCAAAATCCTATGTGCATGCATATCAAAATCATGCACTACACTATATTTCTCCCATTTTTGCAAAGTTTGGCAAAATGCTCAATTCAAATTTGATTTCTCCTCCTATATAAGCACGTATTTCAAGTACAAGTCAGGTAATCAAGCTCCCCCTAATTATATTCATGATGTAAATTTGACAATTAAGCATACGCATTGAGTTATATACTCCCCCTCAATCCAATTAGCAATTTATAATATGACAATCAAAGCACATAAAATATAAAGCATGATGAAGAGATAGAAACATATGCAAGCTAACAACTCAAATAATCAAAGCAAATGCATAGAAAGCATGGCATGAGTACAAAACATCAAATTAAACATGTTATAGTTCATTGGAGCATAGCTAAATTTTAACTACTAAGTATTTTTATTCTTCCTCACTACTCTCATCTTCACCATCATCCAGGTTGACTTGAGTGACCCCCTCATTCTCATCTTGCCCGAGTGTTTGAGCTTTAGATTCGATCAGATTGGAACATTCATTTCAAGAATTAAATTGTTGAAGAATTTTCCTCTTTGATGAGTAGTGAATTCGAGATGAGTATAATAGGGGAGCTCAACTTCTTCTTGGGTTTACAAAATCAAGCACTCCGGAAGACATATTCATTAGCCAAACAAAATACGCTAAGGAATTAGTGAAGAAGTTTGGAATTGAAGATAGCAAAACAAGCAAGACGCCTATGACTACGAACGTTAATCTTGATGCAGATGAAAATGGAAAGGCAGTCGAAATCTCCCATTACTAAGCCAAGATATGTAGTCTACTCTATTTAACGACAAGTAGGACGAATATTATGTTTGTCGTATATCTATGTGCTAGTTTCCAAGCCAACCCAAAATAATCACATCTAAAAGCCGTTAAAAGAAACCTCAAGTACGTTAAGGGAACCTTGAATTTAGGATTGTGGTATGGGCAACAATCAGAACTTGAATTGGTAAGATACACCGATGCTGATTTTGTCAGGTACCGTTTGGATATGATAAGTACAAGCGAGGCCATTTCAACTGCAAAGACCGAGTATTTTGCGGTCGGTAGTTGTTGTACGTAATTATTGTGGATGATCCAAACACTAAATGACTACAACTTACGCTTCTACAAAGTCTCAATAATGTGTGACAACACTAGCGTAATATTAATTTCCAAAAACCCGGTCTTTCATTCTAAAAATAAGCAAATAGAAACAAGACATCATTTTATCCGAGATCACATTGAAAAATGTTATATCAAACTCACATATGTGACACAAATAACCAAATTGCGAATATTTTCACAAAGCACCTCAATACTCAACAACATTGCGAACTTAGATTTAAATTGGTATGATGGAACTTAGCTAGAACATTAAGCCCCAATTACACTATCTAAGAAGCATAGAAATCTACTTTGACTCATAACTTCCAAAGTTTGTGCAAATTCCTTACTAAAAAATCCTCAAAATTCAAGTACTTCACTCAGGCGTTATAACGCGAAATATTCAAAAATTGGCTTCTCCTGTTAATTTGTTTTTTTTTCGTGAAACACATTATGTAACACTTCACAATGTTATAACGATATCCTATCTCTCCCCAAACCTGAAACTCTCGTGAAATCCGTTATGTAACGGTAGATAATGTTATAATGCAAACCTAAGAAGATTTAAACTTTTCAGAGTTTTCCATTATAACGCCAGAATTGGCGTTATAACACTATATTCTCTCTTCCTAGACTCTTGACTTCCCGTGAAATCGTTATGTAATGGAAGATAACGTTATAACGCCAACATGAGAAGATTCTACGTTTTTGAAAATTTCAGAGTCTACCATTATAACACTAAATCTGGTATTATCATGCTATCGTTGCAGAACTGGTTTCTTAAAAAGCACAACCCTTTCTCTCTCTCTCTTTCTTATTCACCAAACAAACTCCTCCTTCCTCTCCTCTTCTCCTACCCGCCTCTCTTCTTCTTCCTCCCAATACTCCTCCATTTCTCACTCAAACTTAAATTCCTTCTACTATTCTCTTCTCCACCACTTCCTCTTCACATCCCTCTACTTATTTCTCACCGGAACTCTCTCTTTTATCTTCCCCACCAAAATCCTATATCTCATAATTCAAATCCTAGCCATGACCTCTCGTGTACAAAAGCTTCTCTCACAACACAAGGCCTCAACCATTGCCACCGTGACCGAGACCAACACCAACCTCCCTTCAACCGATATCCTTGCCCCTGCTCCACCTACTTCCAACCCGGGTTCCTCCTCAAACCCAGAACCCTTTAATCCCCGCTTGTCCGATTTACTCAAACCTTTCATGAAGATCGTCATGCGCAACAAATATCTCTTATGTGATGATACCGCTTACGTCAACTATATGGGAACGAGACGACTCAGGATAGCAACGTGCTACTACTACAAGCGACACGGCTCACTTACGAAATGGGAGGAAAATCAGATCGAAGAGTATCTAAATCATTGGAATTAGAGGTCGCTGATCGAATGTGACGAATGATACAATGAGGGATTAGTCTGTGCCTTTTATGCTAACTTACAACTTGACAAATAATGCCAAACACTTGCGAGATATTTGGGCGTTCGTGAAATTTCCATAACCCTAGACTCAACTTCCCAAATACTTGGTCTTGAAAACAATGGTGAAGAGATTTATGTGATGAAAAAATAGACACACGGTGAAGAGATCGTAGGTTGGTACCAATCTTTGTTCAGTATGGCTATTTGCTCGACCAAATTACCAACGATGCATATGTTAGCTTTTATTTCTCAATAATATGCTAACCCACAAGGCCAAATATAATACCAACTTGGAGTTCTTTAGCCTCTTTTTCCTCCGTCTCGAGATGACTGACGTTCAACATTCCATATATTATCTACCGTTACATGAAAGGTGCTTATGTCGATCCCTCTAAAATCCTACCATATGTCCACTTGGTACACAAAATAATCAAGACACGCGATATCATATGCTGGAGTTTTTGTAAATTAACAAAATGGGAAGATTATTGTATTAAACAATTTTTTTATATTTGTTGATTTGAAAAACTATTCGAATTTTATCATTTCTTGCATTTAAGAATGTTTGTAGGGATTTTTGAGCAAAAAGGAAAAGCGAATTGAAAAATGGTCAAGAAAGAACTCAAGAGCAAGTTCAAAAGATCAAGATCAAAATGAAGAAGTATTAGGTTAATTTCCAAAATTAGAATATTTAAAATTGTGATTGAAAAGAGCAAAGAAATAAAAAAATCAGCCTCTGGCGTTATAACATTATCTTTGGCGTTATAACGCCAGTCTGTCCAAACCATCAAATCTGGCCATGGTAAAACCCGTGAAATCCCTTACATAATGATATCTTAGTGTTACAACGCTAGACCATAAAAACCAATAAAAAAACGATGAAGTACCAAATTATTAAGCTTTGGCATCGTTACACAAGCATTGGCGTTATAATGATAAGTCCTTTGTTAAGCCTGAAAAAACCCATGATATCCGTTATGTAACTCCAAGTTGGAGTTATAATGCTAGATCCAAAATTCAAATTCAGAACTATTTTGTTCTGACTTGATGTAGCGTTATAGCGATATGTTTTGAATAGAACTGACGTTATAACGGTAGATTATAATTTCAGAAAAATCCAAATCTCACAACGTTAGGAAATTTTGTCTGTACCATATGTTGCATTATAATGCTAGAATTTTTGTATGGTTGGCGTTATGATGCTAAGTTGCGCTGACCTAATTCTATGCCAAATTTGGAAACCTATAAATATATGGATGCTGGCTCCTTTCTTCCTTCGTGAAAGATACCTTTTCTAAAATCTTTGCTGCAACCATTCATAACCTCTTGAGCTATTTTCATCTAGCCAAATGCTTGCTCAAATTCCAAGTTAAATAGTGTAAATTAATCTAGATTCTTGTGAGAGATTGTTTGTTTGAGATATCTCATCTATTCTCTACTACTTTTATATTCCTTTTTAGTGTTTAATTGGCCTCTCTTCTCAACCTTGATGTGTAAGAGAGAGATTCACCATTGTAAAGACGATTATTTAGTGGAACAGACCAGACCTGTTACCGCAAGAAGCTATGGAGCTAGAGACTCGGATAGTAGGCGTAGCCAAACTCCATCAACATCTTCGCGACTCATCATCCTTCTATTTTTTGCTAATCTCTTCTCTTTATTATTTAATTGCATATTTAATTAATTGAGAATTGCTTTAATTGCTTGTTTTGGAAAATTGCATTTTAGCCCCTTGTCATTTGAAATCGAAATTCGTATATAAACCTAGATGCCTAGTTCTATCATCTTTTTCATGTGTTAACTTCCCTCAACTCTAAGTACTAATGCATTTCAAATCTCTTTGGCATTTGTGGAATGAGAAAGAGGTAAAGCAATTGTTTCATAAATATAGCTAAATATGGTATTAACCGCATTGTCATTAATGTACTTGCATTCTTTAGACTCTTTGGTCAAAAGAAATACCATCGACTTCATACTTGGGCATCCAACATACCTCTACAACATCCCGTAGTTCAAGTAGACTAAGGTAGTTAACCATACAACTCTTCGAAAAAGAGAAATTCTTACATCCTACCCCAAAGATTGGTGGTTCTTAATTGCAAAAACTTCAATTGTGTCATTTTTCACAAAACAAGGTCAAGGACTATCAAGAATTGATCTAGTTAGCTAGGTATGAACCTTTTGCTCTAATACCAATTGTTATTTTTGAACAAGGATCTAAAAGTCCTAAAATAATTACGAAAGCGTTCAACAATTTCGAGTATAACTTTTGGATCTTAATCACCTAGCTAAGTTAAGCAAGAAAGTAATAGAACAATTGAACAATTCAAGCATGTATGCAAAAAAGTAGAGTAAAAGAGAGAGTACGAGCAATAGAGCAAGAGAACACGCTATGTATTGTGGTTCAACTTATCAACCAAGCCTACATCCACGAGACCACCAGATCCAAAATACCTTTCGAGATCGAATACACTAGGCCACACATGCTTTTACAACAAGGGAGCCTATCCTAAAGGCTCCAAACCTTTGCAAGAGGCTACACCGCTCTACAAAGATAACTGTCTTGATTGACAACACAATCCAAGACAATGATGAACTACTTGACAACACAACGTAGTTCACCAAACAAAAACAACTAAAAATGCTCTCATGAATTGATGATTATAGAATTAGTTATCCTAAACACTTTCTGATTTTGGATGCTGGAAGGAAAAGGCATCAGTGCTCTTTCTAGTGCTCAATTGAGTGCTTGTAGATTTTGGGAATGGCTTTCTTGATGCTCTTGAAACGTATAACCCAAGTACATATAGGCATAACACTTCTTGGAGTCTTGGAATCTTGATCAGAGATGCTTCCGTTACAGAAATGGGCAACCTGTTATGGAACCCGTTGTGACGATTTGGCACCTTTCTAGTTTTGCCTTTTTTTGCATATCTAGTTGACTTTTGGACCCATCTTGACAGGAACCTGTTGTGATAGATAGGAAACTCGTTATGACGGGTGAGAAACCCGTTGTGACGGCTTTGCCTTGCGTTACAGTAATGCAAGTCTCTGTCAACTTCATCTTCTGCACTGTCTTCTAACTCTTCTCCTTGGGAACCCATTGTAATGCCTTGCTCACGTGTTGTGACAGGATGGTAACCCATTGTAATAGATTCAGTAGCGCTATAGTAATGCAAGCCTCTATGAGATTTTGTTTTGCTTGCTCTTGATGTCTTCTTATTCCTCTTGACTTGTACATGCTTAATGAAGCCTTAGCAATACTAAATTATACATGTATAAACCTGCAACTCACCAAAACTTAATTATGCAACGTTAGTACTGATTTCATTTGCAAATTATCAAACAAAAGAAGAGCTTAATTTAACATGACTAACCTTTGCACAAGTTTTAGTTATGTGTATGCATGACATACAAATGCAATTGATCCTTTATGATGTGTGGAACATGTGGTACAAAGTCAAGACAATCACAAGAGTGCAAGAAGCAAGAAAAATAGAGGAATTTTGAGTCATGCGTTATGGTAACGCATAGGAATGCATTATAACGAGTTGAAGGGCATTATAACGAAATCCCAAGGTTTTACAACGAATCTGTAGAAGATGGACCCAGAAGTCAGATGTCTGGAGCTCAAGAAATTGAGAAGGCATTACAACGGTTTGAAGTACGTTATAATGAGTATGTAGGGCGTCATAACAATTCCTTGATGAGTTGAGCCCACAAGTCAACTGCAGAGATGCTGGAGGGCATTTGTGGAAACCTGCCAAGGCGTTATAACTCGTTGGTAACGCATAGGCTTATTTTTGACGAAAAATGGGGCTTTGAAACCCAATGCATATATATACTAATCATATGCTTTCAAGAGAAGTAAGAAATCATTTCCTAAGTTTACAAGCAATTAAGAGCACTTGAGAGCACACATATCCTGTTGTTCAAGCATTCAAATCTCAGCCATTGTGAGAGCTACAAATTGCTTAGTATAGCTATTGTCTAATCATCTTTTAGTGATACCTTGCAAGTTGTGTTGTCAATTGCAAAAGTTATTGTTTGATTCAAAGATTGGATCCTTTGTTCCGTGGAAGAACTTTTTGTAAACACTTTGGTATAGTGTTGTTTGTTTTCGACTTGATGTGGAACATGGGGTCTCGTGGAGTAAGCAAAATTTGTCGAACCACATTATATTGTGTGTCAACTTGTATCTAACCCTTGCTCTCTCTCTCTACAAATCTTGAGCATTATTATTACATATTTTGTCTTGCATTCTTGTTACTTCCACGGTAACCTTCAATACAACTTGACACAAGGCCAGTTTGCTAGGCAAGAAGGGATTTATTTAAGGATGTTACTATAGTTTCTTTCTTTCTGTCTTTCTATTTCAACTATCTTTTATGACAGTTAGATCTCACAAAAAACGAGTCTCATGTATCATAGAAGGTATGTAAAATATGGTGCAGAACAATGGGTTTGATATATTTTCTCCTTTTTAATGATATACTGTAGAATTTTTGTTCCCTAGGTTAAAAATTGAGAAAGTTCCGTTATAATTAGAGTTGTCAACGAAACAAAATTTTCGTTTAACCGGTTCGTTTCGTCAGGACGAAACGGTTAACAAAATTAATGGTTCTTTACCTTTCATGTTAGAAACAAAACAAAATGAGAAGAAACGATTTTTTTTCTTTTGTTCATTGCATTTATCATGAAATTTCACATTCGTGCGAAACAAGATGTTAACGAATTTTTTGCTTTTATTTTGTTGATGAACGAAACGAAAATGAACATACTCGCGCTAATTTTGTCCGTTTGACAGACCTAGTTGTGATTTATTAATAATATGATTTAAAAAACAGTTATTTGTGTGTCATTTCGCCGGCACATGCACTCCACTCTTGACTACAAAAACTTTGGACCAAAATATTTTCCCTCCTCAGCAAGAAAAGCACACTGATCTTCTCTCATCCCTATCTCCATCCATCCATCAACCTCCTAACCCCACAAAAAGCATCGGTACCCCAAAAGAAACGAAGAAAGAAAGAAAATATTAACTACTACAGGAATATCCACTCATACACCATCTTTTTCTCTCATCTGGCATCTTACACACAACCTCACTTGGATATTGACATCCAGTCTTCCGTCATCAAACGCTTTATCTCCTCCTCCATAGTCTACTACACCCATCTTTCCAATGAACTAGTTAACCAGGAAAAAACAACACTAACTGCTTCCATTTTCACCTAATTTGTTAAGAACATCATTAAGAGTTCAAGATTGATACAAGCGTTCAAAGTTCTCGTCAACAAAACAAAAAGATGAGGGCAGGCGGCTGCACAGTACAACAAGCTCTGACTGCTGATGCAGCAACAGTTGTCAAACAGTCGGTAAACCTCGCTAGGCGTCGGGGCCATGCACAGGTGACCCCACTCCATGTCGCAAGCATGATGCTCTCTTCGGCAGGCCTCCTGCGTGCGGCGTGTATTCAGTCTCATTCGCACCCTCTTCAGTGCAAGGCCCTCGAGCTTTGCTTCAACGTGGCTCTGAATCGCCTCCCGACCTCCTCCACAATCTTAACCGCTCACACATCTAACAATCACCATTTTCCTACTTTGTCGAATGCATTGATAGCTGCCTTTAAACGGGCCCAGGCCCACCAGAGACGAGGAGGTGTTGAGAGTCAACAACAACCATTGCTTGCGGTGAAAATCGAACTTGGGCAACTTACCATTTCTATTTTGGATGATCCAAGTGTAAGTCGGGTTATGAGAGAAGCTGGTTTCTCGAGCACACAAGTAAAGAGTCAAGTAGAGAAGGCAGTTACATCAGAAGCCTCGAGTACACCGGATAAAAGTGCCAACAACAATGGAAACAAATCTAATGATACAGCCGGGGTTCATGGAAACAAGATTATGAGCCATGTGAGGAGTGAAAATGTGGTTAAGGTTTTGGATTGCTTGTCTAGTGGAAATAAGAGAAGTGTTATTGTTGTAGGAGTGTGTGTTTCACTCTCTCATGGTGTAATTAAGGTTGTAATGGATAAGATAGCCAGAGGAGAAGTGCCTGATGATTTGAAAAATACACAACTCATACCATTGCCTCTCTCTTCCTTTAAAATTATGACAAGAGAAGAGGTGGATAATAAAGTCATTGAGATAAGAAGCCTTGTCAAGAGTTGTTGTTTGGGAAGAAGAGGTGCCTTATTTATTTTAGAAGATTTTAAATGGGCTTGTGAGGCATGGCGAAGCATTTATCTGGAGAAGCAAAGATATTATACTAAATACAGTTATTCGCCGATTGAGCATATGATCATGGAAGTTAGTAGTTTGATTCATAATATTAGTAACGAGAGGGTTTGGTTATTAGGTTTTTGCACAAAAAACGACTACATGATCAGTTGTACTCACGGAGAACCTTCTTTGGAGACTCTTTGGTGCCTTCATTCTCTTGCCATTTCTGATAATGGAGGATTGGGATTGAGTCATATTGAAAGGTCAGTGCCTTTAATTGTTAATTGCAATATAACAATTGGTACAATCTTAATTATTTCCATAACGTTAGTCCGGAAATTCATTGATAAGTTCCGTTTTTGAAAGTTTTTTGTTATTGTTGAGCTAGCAAAAATGAATACAAGAACACGAGTCATTTCAATATACTTTTCTCATGAAATTTCGTTCTTATTTATCATAACTAGATATGATTTATGTGTAGAAATCATTAATTTTGTTCTGGAGGAAACTAAGATCTTATTGACGCAATCATTTTTTTTTCGACTCAAATTATTAATTACCATTCTTAATTAGTTGTGACGGTAACTAATTATTAACGAGCTTTATTGGCCTATTTTTGTTCTAATTCAGTGATACACAAAACCAAATGAAATCAAACGGATATTCTGGAAATGGGTCGTGTTGGTCAATCTCAGAAAGGGGAGTACATGGAAATCACACTGCTGTATCCGCTGAATATTGCACAAATGATCAAAGCAACATCCCCTCATGGCTTCAGCACAATAAAAAGGAGAAAAAAGTATGCAACAATATTCAGGTACGTACTTTTATATGACTTTTAAATATAAAATACATGCTACTAAATATGAAACTAGTTTATAGTTTAACATAAAGTTACCAACATAGAGAGAAAGTACAAGAAGAATCTATCACTTAAGTTCCCGCATACTTAATACAGAAAATTAAGTATGCAAAGCAAAGAATAAAGTTTTTCAATCAATTACATTACCTTCTTTTTATTTTTCTCTCTGTTCTTTTCTCCTCTAACTCATCGTCTTCGGTGCATGCTCTCTCTTTCTTTTAGGGGCCAGCTCAACTGAACGAATTATACATGAAATGGAACACTAATTCCAATCATGGGAGCCCGAGCCTCCATCCATCAGAGTTAACTTTAAGCTTCTCAGCTAAAATTCATCCTTCAATGCCTACAAACCCTAATTTACACCATGTTCCCAATCAACCTTGGCCATTGTCTTTTGAAAACAAAATGTCATGGAGTGGGCAGCACTTTGGGGTCAGCTCGGGGACAAATGATGTGAATGGACAACTCGCAATGTCATTAAATAATTCAAACCCTAATTCCAACACTAACTCAAGCACCTCAGATGAGACTAGTATGAAAAAATACTGGCCCAAGTTCAAAGAACTAAATGCTGAGAATCTGAAAACTCTGTGCAATGACTTGGAGAAAAAAGTTCCTTGGCAGAAGGCGATCATACCGGAGATAGCTAGTGCAATACTGCAATGTCGGTCTGGCATGATGCGGAGGAAGGAAAAATGTAGGGTTTCTTCTGGGATAAGAGAGGATACATGGTTTGTTTTCCATGGAAGAGATAATGAAGGGAAAGAAAACATAGCCAAAGAGATCGCTAGCCTTATTTTTGGTTCACAAAACCGCTTTGTCTCATTGAGACTTAGTGCCTTCTCCCCGAAACCTCCATGTACTTCAGCTGATATTATAACAAACAAAATATCAAGACTAGAAAGTGACCATGGCTATCTCGAGCCAGTGTTTCATGCTTTACATGATAACCTCCATTGTGTTATATTCATAAAGGATGTTGACCTATTGGACTACAATGGTAAAATGTGCATTAAAAAAGCAATCGAGAGTGGTGTGATAAGGAATGCTAGTGGCGAAGAAGCTAGTTTCCATGACTCAATTGTAGTATTGAGTTGTGATGTATTGAACTCGAAGCCTCTAAATAAATACAAGGTTGATCATGAAGAAAAGGAGTTGGCTAGTGAGAAAGAGGCTGGTTCGGCTTTTTGTTTCGATTTGAATTTATGTGTTGACGATAATACCGAAGAGTGTTGCTTGGATGATGTGGGGCTTTTAAAGGCAGCCGATAATGTATTTTGCTTCACATTGTAATAGGGCTAATATATGATGTTACTATGGTGTTAGTATGTTAATATTAGTGTACTTGGGGTTTTTCATGCACTTAAATTTGAATGTATTTTTCTTTCTCATGTCAAAAAGATCAAGGGGAAGATAAAATTTAGTTGGGTCCACAAGTGGATGCAAGATGGAGTGTCCAAAAAAAAGGGAAAATTGGATATTTACCCCTCGGAATTTTACTAATTAGATATTTACCCTCAAAACTCAAAATTTGGATATTTGTCTCTCAAAACATTTGAAACTTGAATATTTACCCAAAATTGTATTTATCCTAATTGATTTAAATTAAAAATATATTTTTTTATAATCTGACGAAACTGCTCTTCCAGTCTTTTCCCTCCAATGAATGCCTTCTTCTCCCTTCCAACCATTGTTCTCTCTGTTATAATTATGGGGGCTTAGAGTAGCTTTAGATCTTAATCACCGATTTTGGTCAAACAATAGGGCAAAAGCGTTTTCAATCAACAATTATAATTCAAGCTTTTAGACCTTAATCATCTAGCCAAAATTTCAGCAAGCAAGTTATAGAAATAATAGAGCAATTCACAAATCAACAAAAAGTAAGAATAGTATAGAGAGAGAGTAGAGAGCAAGAGCAATCAAGAGAACTCAAGAACACGCGATGTAACGTGATTCGACCTACAAATAAACTATCCCTACGTCTACGGGACTCTCGGAACAAAAACATCATTCCGGGACTGATTTCACTGACAAATATGTGTTATTTACAATTTCGGAACCGGTCTTTGATTTCTTCTAAACAAGCAAACCAATCTTCGATTTCTAGACCAATGCAAGAGGCAACACCACTCTATACGGTAAACAATTCAGTTGACTACATAATCAAGAACAAGAATGCACTACTTGACAACACAAATGTAGTGCACCAAAGGCTAGAAACTAGCAAAAAAAGTTCTCGAATTGACAATTAGATTATGGAAGCTATCCTAATGCTCTCAGGTTTAGATAGCTGAATGAGAAGGCTCTTTAGCTCTTTGTAGTGCTCAATTTGATGCTTGGAAGCTTGTGGGGGGTTTCAAATAACTTTCTGGTTCGTCTCTGCATCATATATATAGGCTGGGCACTTCTTGGAGTCTTGGGCTATTGAAAATGACTTGTAGTGTTACCAAGATCCATAACGCATTGTGAAATCTGTTATAACGGGTTGCAAGCTTTTCAGAATTGCCCTTTTGTGTTTCTTTGGCTGTCTTGTGGGCCATCTTGAGCAGGAACTCATTACAACGGGTTGGGAACCCATTATAACGGGTGGTGACGCGTTACAACGCTTTGCGGAAGCGTTACTATAATGCATGGCTCAGTGAACACCTTCTCTGCCCTATTTCTTTTCCTTCTAATTTGTTGTGACGGGTTGGGCACCCGTTAAGATGGGATGGTGACCTGTTGTGACGGGTTGGGCACCCGTTATGGTAATGCATGGCTCTATGAAGCCATCTCTTGATGTCTTGACTTGTACTAAGCATGTTTGATCATGTCTGAACATGCGCAACATCATGTTGTACCTGTGTTAATCTGCAACTTCACCAAAACTCATGTGCAAGGTTAGTACTGATTTGTCTTCTGAATTGTCAAACAAGAGATGAGTTTAATCCAACAAACTCCCACTTTTGATAATTTGCAAAATCAAATGTGATGTGAATATGAACTAATGTACATCATAGCATTTCTCTCTCTTTTTGCAAAGGATGGCAAAATGCTCAAATATATAAGCTCCCCCTGAATTTTAGCACATATTTATATACAAGTCAAGTTTAATTTTGCTTTCCCTTAATGAAATAAGATTTACAAATAAAGCACATGTCATCAAGTTCAATTAGGGTTTTCTAATTTAGAGCAAGGGGCAATTCATCAAGAGAATATAGCAAGCAAAACAACTCAAAAAAGATGCATAGAAGTATAATAATCAAAATTATGCATACAAATACCATGAGTACATGAAATAAATTTTCAACGGAGCATAACAAATTACAACTTAAGAAATTTTAAAGTACTACAAAATGTTGCCCTCTTCCTGACAAGATCTAAATATTGTCGTCCTCATGCAATGGATTCCAAAATCCGTATCTCTTGGAAAGCATCCGTTTCATCCAACCTTTTATTTATTCCTCTATAATATTTCATATCATGCAACATAAGATCATATAATTGATTTGAGAGTTGTTGCACACTTGCCAAAGTAAATCTTGTAGGTTGAGGAGGTCTTGGAAAGTTGTTGTCTTGTTGTTCCGATTGTGGTTGTGGTGGAGGTTCAAAGAATGAGTTCTCCATTGGTTTCGGTATTTGAGAACTAGGTGGAGGATGAGATAAGCTTGCTTCTTCGCTTCTTCTCTTTTCGAGCACTTGGTTATCTATTGGGGCATCAAGGCACTCATCGGGGTTATTCCATTGGTTTGGTGTCACATTGAGTTCTAAAAACCATTGATTTACCTTGTATTTCTTGCTTGGTTCCCAAAAGCATCCCTCTTTGACCCATCCAATTGAGTCAAGTATACAACAAGGTTGTCGGATTTAAAAGCCGATTGATTATTTCAAGGAATTCTTAGGCCAATATGGGTCATGATTTTAGTTAGGAGATGAGGATAAGGTAAGGACTTGGTTGCATTTCTCAAGGCAAATCTCTTGTGGTTCAAAATAATATATGAAATTTGAACAACCTTGTCGTAGCATATCAAATGCCTAAGTAAGTACATGGCATTCATCTCAAAATTTGTTTTAATTTTGCTTTTAGGGATTAAGATATTGTTTTTGAAAAGGAACCCCAATTGATAAATGGCCGAAAGATTGGTAACGGTAAGTTTATGTTTCATATTGTGTGCCCCAAACCACGTCTTGTAGTCAAATTTATTTGTATCGGTTGGCCAAATTCTAAATGGGTATACATCTTCTCCCACATTTGTAATACCAAAAACCTCACAAATGGTATCAATAGTTATGGGTATTTTTTGTCCACAAATATAGGTTGTAACTCCACATGGTTGGCTTATAGGTTTCATATTGGCATACAAAACCCAGATTGATAACTCTTGGTACATAAGGTCACATTCTATGATTGGTTGCCATTGCCAAAATTCAATAGTATTGGATAATTATCCAAGGTTGACCGGCTAACTTGTTTTCATCATTTGTTTTGAAGAAATAAGGTTTTGAGATCTTGCGGTTTCTAAACCTATTTTGAAAATTGTTGAAGTCTTTTGAAGTTAGAAACAGGAACCGATTCGTAGATGAGATCTCCATGGGGTTTTTTCTTCCAATGGACCTTGAAGATTCATCTTGAGACACCCTTTGTTTTCCTTTCCTAGGTCGCAATTATCGTTCACATACTTGCTGCCCATATCCTTCACCTTCTTTGATGTGAATACTTCCTTGAATAGGGTTAGTCCTCTTCTTGGCTACTAACTTACGAGATTTTGGAGGACTTGGTGCCATAAGGAGTAGAGCAAGTATTATTGAGAAAAACATCTTGGCTTGAGAGAAAAGAAAAGAATTTGGTGGAGTTTGAGTTTTTTGGAGGATGGGTTTGCTTAGTAACTGCCTGAGAGATGAATTTCGCTCCAAAGAATGCAATTTAGGAAGTTTGGAGGAGAAGAAGGATGTTAAATAAGTAGTTTTTGCCCTTGGTTTCTTTACGATGAGAGTTAGCTTGTTTTCAACTTCTCCTCCCCCAAGGTTCACTTCTTCTTCCTCATCTTCACTTTCTTTGGATTCGCTTATCCAAGTTGCTTGCATAGCTCTCTTGTTAGTTCTCTTAAAACGTCATTTCTTGTGGTCTTCTTCTTTGAGAAAAGATCATATATAAATTTTGAATGCTATGACCTTCATTGTTGCAAGATAGGCATACTATCGTTTTGGCTTGAGCTAATCTCTCCTCATTTACTTTTCTTTCGAATTATATTCCTCTTTTCACTAGCTTGGTGAGAAGATCTTTATCCTTGGAGAGTACTTGGTGGAGATTTTGGTATATCACTTTTCTTGCCTCGTATTTGTAAGGTGGATTTTATGAAAGTTGTGCGGATAAGGCAAATGATTTGATTAAGGTTGTGCACTTTACTTCATTGTGATTCTCCTCGTGTGAGTAAAGTTTTGCACACACCTCCTCGGGTTGATAGGTGACTTCTTTGGCTTGTAATGCTTCGATAGAGCTCACGGCGCCATTTCAACCGGGCTTCTTAGTCACTATCCTCAAGAGTTTACCTACAAAATCTTCATCATAAATGTTAGATCCTACTTCAATGAATTCATTTCTTAGAGATACGAGTCTATGGTAGAGACTTTCAAAGGACTCGTTATCTTCAAATTTTATATTCTCTAACTTTATTGCTAATCCCACATTTCAAATTTTTTTCATATGTTCGTTCCCCTCATACCAAAGTACTAAAGCATTCCATATTTCTTTAGCATTAGAGAAATGTGTGAGAGATAAAGCAATTGACTCATGGATTGAGACTAACATGGTGTTCATAGAATTGTCATTGGTGTACTTAAGTTATTTGGACTCTTTTGTAAGGGTTGCACCATCAATCTCATAATTTGGTGTCCAACCGTCTTCAACTATTTTCGAAAGCTCAAGTAAACTAAGGTAGTTTACCATACACATTTCCAAAAGAAAAAGTTCTTACAACCTACACACAAAAACTAGGGGTTCTTTCACAAACTTCAATTGTGTTATTTTTCCAAAGTCAAGAACGAACAAGATTTTGGTAATTAGCTAGGTATGAACCTGTAAGCTCTGATACCAATTGTTAGAATTATTGAGGCTTAGAGTAGCGATGGCTAATGTCAAACAATAAGGCAGAAGCATTTTCAATCAACAATTACAATTCAATCTTTTAGACCTTAATCACCTAGCCAAATTTCAACAAGCAAGTTCTAAAAATAATAGAGCAATTCACAAATCAACAAAGAGCAAGAATAATAAAGAGAGAGAGTAGAGAGCAAGAGCAATCAAGAGAACTCAAGAACACACGATTTAACGTGGTTTAGCCTACAAATAAACTAGGCCTACGTCCACGGGACTCCCGGAACAAAAACTTCCTTCCGGGACCGATTTCACTAACAAATATGTGTTCTTTATAATTTTAGAATCGATCTTTGATTTCTTCTAAACAAGCAAACCAATCTTTGATTTCTAGACCAATGCAAGGGGCAACACCACTCTACACGATAAACGGTCTGATTGACTACACAATTAAGGACATTGATGCACTACTTGACAACACAAATATAGTACACCGAAGACTAGAAACTAGCAAACGAAAAGTTATCGGATTGACAATTAGACTATGGAAGCTATCCTAATGCTCTCAGGTTTAGGTAGCTGAAGGAGAAGACTCTTTAGCTCTTTGTAGTGCTCAATGTGATGCTTGGAAGCTTGTGAGGGATTTCAGATAACCTTCTGGTTCGTCTCTGCTTCATATATATAGGCTGAGCACTTCTTGGAGTCTTGGACACTTGAAAATGACTTGTAGTTTTACCAACGTCCATAACACATTGTGGAACCCATTATAACGAGTTGCAAGCTTTCCAGTACTGCCCTTCTATGCTTCTTTGGTTGTCTTATGGGCCATTTTGAATAGGGACCCGTTACAACGGGTTGGGAACCCATTATAACAAGTGGTCACGTATTACAACGCCTTGCTGAAGCGTTACTGTAACACATGGCTTTGTAAACACCTTCTCTGTCTTGTTTCTTTTCCTTCTAACCCGTTGTGACCGATTGGCCACCCGTTATGACGGGTTGCTGACTTGTTGTGAGGGTTGGGAAGCGTTATGGTAACGCATGGCTCTATGAAGCCATCTCTTGATGTCTTGAGCATGTCTTGACTTTTACTAAGCATGTTTGAGCATGTCTGAACCTGTGCAACATCATGCTGTACTTGTGTTTACCTGCAATTTCACCAAAACTCATGTGCAAGGTTAGTACTAATTTGTTTTGCAAATTGTCAAACAAGAAATGAGTTTAATCCAACACTCTATTCCTGTCATTTTTCTCAACCCTAGAGCGTCTCTTCACTTTCTTTCTATCTACGATAGAAAAAAGGGTCATGAATCTGTTTTAATAAAATCTCTCTCTCTCTCTCTCTCTCAAGTTTGAACAATAGAGAGAGATGAATTAAACGACGATCATTTCTCTTTTTTGGCAATTGATCGATTTGACTCTCAAAACGAAAATCTCTTTAGTGAAGAAATCTTACCTCATAAGAAGTTGAAGATGAGGAGAAAGACAAAGAAGACAATTGTAGCCGATTCAAGTTCAAGGTAAATCAATGAGAGAGATCCTGAAGAAATACATATACTTTTAATTACTGGTACATGTCACTTATATCAAGAAAATATCAATATGAAACTGAATGTCTACAATTACTAAAATTCTAAATAGTATTACATATGTACTTCTAGTTTCTAATAACATTATAATTATCATTTTATTTGTCAGAATAAACAAAGATCTCTACAGGTTAAAAGTGAAGTATGACGGGTGTTTCAAATTGATTAATAATGAGGCGAAGAAGAAATATTGCTTTGGTAAACAAAAGACTCTTTATGTGGATCATACGAGCTATGGTTACATCGAGTTGCTAGAAGAAGTGAGTGGCTTGTATCCATGGGATGGGAATCTCAAGCTCTCTCTATATTTTCTGGATCAGCATGCTCATTCACAATCTTTTATAGAAGTTGATGATGGAAGTACATTTCGGTTGATGATTACAATGTATGAGGAGATAAAAGAAGTGGTGGTTTATGTGACAAATGAGCAGATCATGGTCAAAGAGAATGGAGGTTTTGACGGGTACGATAATGTGTCACATAATTTGAGGGATGAAGAAGTTATACATTACGAAGATGACTCGGATTACTATAGTGAACAAAGTTATCATAGTCGCCATATTGATTTTGAGGAGGAAGATGTGGACAAAGATGATGTGGATAGAGATGATTTTGTGTATAAGGGTGAGTTCTATTCTTATGACATGAATGATCCAAAGCTGAAGATATGTGCAACATTTCCACATGTTGTAGCTTTCAGAGGAGCTCTAAATCACTATGCTATTACTAATGATTTCGAGTATAATTTGATAAAGAGCGAACCTGACGGGTGACAACAACATGTGCAAACCTTGAGTGTAGTTGGAGGATACATGCATCGTTTGATAAAGATAAGGTGACGTTCATAGTGAGGACCATTCAACCAAATCATAGTTGTTGTGGAATTAATAGGCGTGGAAACAGACATGCAACATAGGGATGGATAGCTGATCGCATCATTAATGATGTAACCTTGAAGAAAATTATAGTATCATGTTACCTTATGATAGGGTTTGGGAAGGAAAAGAGTTAGCCTTACAGGAGATCCATGGAAACTCGGCAAATTCTTTCACTCTAATAGGAGCTTTGAAGGAAGAGATACTGAAAAGTAATACAAGAAGTGCTGTTAATTTTGACATAGAACATTTAGAAGGAAACCGACATTTTCAAAGGTTCTTTATTTCCCATGGTGCTTGCACAACTGGATTTCTCAAAGGTTGTAGACCTTACATTGGGCTTGATGCATGTCACATGAAAGGCAAGTGGAAAAGAGTAGTTGCTGCTGCAACGACTATTGATGGAAATAATTGGATGTTTCCAGTTGCTTTTGCCGTAATGGATGGTGAAAATGAGGATTCATGGGAGTGGTTTTCAAAGTTATTGTATGAAGCAATAGAAATGCCAGAAGGTCTTGTTATATTATCTGACATGCAAAAAGGTTTACAAAACACGCTCTCAAAAGTATACCCAATGGCTTAGCATAGAGAATGCATGAGGCATCTCTTTAGCAACTTTGAAAAGCATTTTCATGGAGATCTCTTCAAATTCGGACTTTGGGGTGCTGCCAGAACAAATTCGCCTACTCGGTTTGATGCTTTCATTAATGAGATGAAGAAGGAATGTCCAGCAGGGATAGAATAACCTAATAAGGAGCACACAAATATATGGAGTAGAAGCCAATTTGGAACAATAGCGAAATGCAACTATTTTACCAATACTTCAGAAACATTCAATTCATGGACTTGGACTTTTGTGCTGAGATACAAAAAGATGGCTTAAGATAACAAACATGTAGTTGTAGAGCATGGCGATCAAAGGTGTTCCATGCGTTCATGTTGCATCATTCATAGCATCACTTAGGAATCCTAAATGGGAAAAATATGTTAATTCATACTTCATTGTGGATCATTTCAAGGCAGGATGTTAGAGGTTAATTCATACTTCATCCTAAAATATGTTGTAGGAATAGCTCCCATGCTTAGTAGAAATGAATGTTAGAGGTTGATTTGGATTACAAGATGCTTCCGCCAACATTGAAACGTATAGTAGGAAGACCTAGAAAGAATCGAATCAAGCCATCATATGAACAAAAAGGGGATCTCATAGGTGCACACATTGCGCTTTATATGGACATAATAGGACCACATGCAAAAATGTTGTTCCATCACAAGAAGGTGCTCTTACTTCTTTAGTGACACAAGGATATAAAGCTAAGAGGTTTGTCATGTCATTGATCATTCTAGTTAGATAAAAGTTTAAATAAATAAATAAAAGTTGTTTAAAATTGTTAGACATCCTGCTCTGTTTATTATTATCTTATGTTTTAAGAAGAAATGACCTTGCAGATATTCAGGATTATTTGCGACATCACGGTCGGCTGCAGGCTGTGATATGTCTCGAGTGAACTCAAAAGTGATATATCTCCTTAGTCATTTTCAAGCTAAACCAAGCATACCCCTGACATCATGAGACCACTAGGAGCATGCCAAGCATCGTGCCTTGAGCTCCAGCATCATAAATTGCAAGTTTGGATTTGATACCGACAAGTTTGAGCTTGATTTCTCTTCTTATTCTTTGAGCTTTAGTTTCATTGAAGATTACCACTGTGCTCTTCTTGCTCTCCTCTTTCGATTGGTATATGGCTTGTAGCTTAATTCTCAAAGACTAGGGAGATCACTCCCATTGGAGACATCCAGTTTCAAAGAGGGAAGAGTTCAGAGGGGAAGAAGAAGTAGATGTCGACTCGTGACGTCCTCTCATTGGATGAGTTCATCTTCTCTCTCCTATTTTCTTTAATTCTGATCCGATCAGGGGGTTTAAGATCGGGGCAGAGGGATTTAAAGCTTGATGTGTCACTGGCAAGGGTAGAGTTTAAGGCACGGATAATGCTTGATTATGCATTAAAACATGGGACCCACATGTCAGGTTTAATGAGACTCAATCCCAGTGACATTTCTTTCCCCTTTTTGTGTGGACTTGGTTCTTATGGGCCATAAGGCTGACAACTTCTTTAAGTTGTATTAGGTTTATGTGAGCCCAGTTCGTCCAAAGCCCAGAAAATAATAGAAAATGGTATTGAGGCCCAATTTGCACCCAATTGTTGCTTTATGATTTGAAAATTCGAATTTGATTTATTCAATTCAGTTTGGATTATTTGGAGGCTAAAATGGTCGAATTTTTGAAGAAAATGCCAAAAAATTCACAAATTTTTTGTAGAATTTATTGGTATTTAGCTTGACCAAATTTCTTAGGCTTTTGACTTTGGATTAATTCCAAAATATTATATGTTATTATTTAATGATATGGTAATCATGTTAATTGCACATACTATACTCTAAATAATTCTTTCAATCGCATAAACACCTTTTTAATTCCTTGGAAGATATTCTTGAGCCTCTCTTTGCACTTGATTAGGGTTTGGTGATGTTTTGGCACTTTTGTACATAAAATCCTGGTTTCTTTCAAAATTGAATTGACCTTTATTTGATGCCCCTTATATGCTTGATTATGCTTCTGATGCTTGTTTTATTTTTACCTTATTTTATAGGCTAACAATTTGTACCTTTTTCGGTGCCAACACGACTTCACACCCGCACTCGGGAGAATTGGAGGTTGGTTAGGCGATTAGGGTAGTGATGTTGTTAGTTAGTAGTATGACTACAATCTAATTTTAGTTATGTATATTTAACTGCAGGTTCAGGTAAGGTTATAAACCTACCTGAATTAACCCTCTATGACTAGTATGTTTGTCAAATAATGTAAAGAGGTAGTTGGATGATTTTGTAAAAACAAATGATATATATATATATGTGTGTGTGTGTGTGGGGGGGGGGGGTTGCTTGTACCTTTCTTTTGTTATAATATATTAATAATAAAAAAAGCCTTGCATATATTCATAAATGGATGATCGCGAAGAGAATCTATCATGCCTAGCTACAGGGTGTGACACATAATTGTTGGAATTGAGACATCAATTCTAATAAATAAAGTTTGGACTACGTGTTATATGATTACTACATGTCAGGTACTATCGCCTAATATTACAAGGAGTAATATGTGGATATGTTGTGAAATGTGGTTATTCAATATTCAAAGGCATTATACATATTTTACTAAGATTTTGGCCACGAATGCATATAGAATTAAAGTAAATTAATTATAATTGTTGATGGACCGATTATAATTAATTAAACTATATATTGGTATTGATGTAAAGTCAGAAATATTGATTGGGCTAAATCCAACTCAAGTTAGATCAAAGCCCAAGCAAAACAGCCCAAACGCAAGTCTATTGCGGCCGCAAGAAGATCATTTGCAGCCACAATGGAATAGAAAGATTTGGTGGTTAATCTTCTGATTTTTCAGAAGATTGATTGCGGCCGCAAGGGACTTGGCAAAATTCTTGCTAAGTCTGAAAGCCAAGTCAATTGTGACCACAATGAGATCCATTGCGACCGTAAGAGACCTATTCTAAGGCAGGTTTTGACTGCCTAGATTCACCGTTATCTTTCTGATTGGATATTTTAGGTTTTATACCAAATTCCATGGAATTATTTACAGAAATAATTAAGAGGATTTGGAAAAGATTTGAAGAGAATATAATTTCATATATTATATGAATATTTGATAATTAATTATGTATCTTTCCAAGATACATTAACACCATTATAAATAGCGATAGGTCTCCAAGCATTACGGGTAATTGAAAACAGAATTGTTTAGGGCACATGTGTTGTGCTTAGCTCCTAATTCACTTCTCTATTAAGTGATTGTACTCCTCGAGTCGTTCGTGCTCCTGGAGATAAGAAAACGACCCATAACTGCTTGGAAGGATCCATTGGCGAATTTTTCGTGATTTTTCTAAGGGCATCTCCTCCGACTTCTCAAGACCTTCAAGAAGATTGGACGATAGATGGATCGTAAGTTCTCGCTTGCGATATCTTTATATTTCAAACACATAGCATAGAGTTTTGATCGAATTGTTTTAGTTGCAATATATAGTTGAATTTAGGGTTTTTTTATTTATCGACTATTATCCTAGATTGAATTGCACCAAATTAGAACCAACAATAATTTCTTTGTTTTGCTTGCTTCTTGCATCCTTGTGCTTGTCTTGACTTGTTCTACATGTTCCAGACTTCACCAAGAGTCAATTGCACATATATGACCTGCATACACATAACTAAAACTTGTGCAAATGTTAATCAAATGTTGGTTTTGCAAATTGTCAAACAAGTTGAGCTAAACTCAACAAACTTTCCCTTTTGATAATTTGCAAAATATTGTGAGTGCATGATAAATACTTGATGCGCTCATACTACATACTCACCATTTTTGCAAAACTTGACAAAAATGCTCAATTCAAATATAAGCTCCCTTAATGTGAATATATAGTAAAGCAAGTCAATAATACGCTTCCCCTTAATTTGGAGATATATCAATTAGAAGCAATTCAATATTTGTGCATTTTAACAAGTCAATAATTTTTGCTCCCCCTCATTTTGAGCATATATATATCAATTACAAGATTTTTAATTTGCCACACTAAATCCAAGATATAATTAAGATTTGATAATTATAAGGCACAACCAATCAAGCAATTATATAGATTTTCTAGCAATATGGAGCAATTTCAATCAATTAAGGCAAATGCAGATGTTTGTAGCCATGGGTGTTTTCATAGGCTTGCAATCTCATATTCCCTACTCATAAGAATAGAAAAGTTCTTTGCAAGTGCATCATTAGTTGATTCAGAAAAAATATCGTCAACATATTGAACTATACTAATATCTTTTTCATCTTTCTTAGTAAAGGGTGTTGTATCTTTAAGACCTCTCTTGAAATTATTGTCAATAAAAAACATACTCAATCCTTCATATCAAGCTCTATGGGCTTGTTTGAGATCATACAAGGCTTTGTGAAGATTATAAACATGTTTGATAAGAGTTGGATGTTCAAACCCTTTTCGTTGAGAAACATAATCTTCTTCATTTATGTAGCTATTCAAGAAGACACTCTTCACATCCATTTTTACAAAGTAAAATGCATATGTGAAGCATAAGCATGTAACATTCTAATTGATTATAGCCTTACTACTAGTGCAAATGTTTCATCATAGTCAATACATTCTTGTTGGACATATCCTTTGACTACAAGTCTATCTTTGTTTCTAACCACAACACTATTTTTATCGTTTCTTATTTCTAACAACCCATTTAGATCCAGTAATGATTCAATTAGTCGGTTTGAGTACAAGACTCTATACATTGTTCTTTCAAATTGTATTAATTCCTCTTGCATGACCAATATTCAATTTGGATCTAGATTAGCTTCTTTAAAGTATAAGGGTTCTAATTGTGATAAAAATGCATAATTCATAATCATTTAGTTTGTTGTAGAGCGATTTTGTACTCCTTCTCTTGGGTCACCAATTAATATTGTCTAGATGATGGAAGAAAACTTCTCTAAGAACCTCGAGTGGTTGATAACCCGGTTTAGTTGGTGATGCATCATCTACTTGCAGTTTTTTCATTTAATGAATTTATATGTCTTTCATCTTGTGCATCATCCCCTAGTCTATCATCATTTTGAATATTTGTCTCCCCCTCACTTTGTTTGTTCTGTTATCTATCTTCATCGTCGTTCATAACTATAAACCTTTTGTTGCTTGTTCTCCATATTGTTTGGAGCCTCTTGAGTTGAACTCTCATTCTCATCTTGTTGATGAATTGCTTGAATCTACATTCTCAATTACTTTCTCGATAATACTATTAGTACTTTCATCAAACTAAACATGTATAGATTAAAAAATAACTTTAGAATGTGGAAAATAGACTCTATAAGTTCCACTCGTAGATGAATAATCTAGAAATATTCCTTCAATTGCTTTTGGATCAAATTTATCCAAGTTCAAAGATTGATCAAGTACATAGCATTTCAATCCAAATACCCTAAAGTAGGAGATATCTAGCTTATAGACTTTCCCAATTTCATATGATGTATTGTTCACTAATGGCCTAATGTAAACCCGATTTATGATTTTACAATTTGTGTTGACCACTTTGGACAAAAAAAGTTGGATGGCATGTATTCATTCAACATTGATATTGCCAATTCTTGAAGGTTTCTATTCTTTATTCTACTACACTATTTTGTTGAGGTGTTCTAGATGTAAAAAATTCATGTTTATATTCATTTATAGAACAAAAATCATAAAATCTTAAGCTTTCAAACTCTCCTACATGATCACTTCTTATCTTAACAATTTTCACTTTTTTTCACTTTCTACCAGTGATCAATACTTCAAGAAATACACACATGCCTCCTCCTTATATTTCAAAAGGCTAATCCATGTGTACCTACTAAATTTATCAACAAAAAAATAATATTTTCTTGGCCAAACTATGTACAACAATTTGCCCAAAGAAATGCATATGTATTAGTTCTAAACTTCTCTTGGTAGAAATTTGATCTTTTAGTATAAAACTAGACTTGGTAAGCTTGCCTTTCATACAAGGATCACAAACAAGATCAATAGTAACTTTGGTCACTGGTAAACCTCTTACCAATTCTTTTCTAGCATTCTTTTGGATGAAGTCAAAAGATATATGTCCCAACCATATATGTCATAACCATGGATCTAGATTAATTGCATTAAGATAAATTTCATCGGTATAAAAATGATTTATATGAAAGGTCATAGACACATTTTTTGTTCTTCCACTAGTATAGATCAACTCTTGGTTTTTGATATGATATAAAGAACATGCTTGATCATCAAGTTTGACATGGAAATCATAATTAAAAAGCTTGCATACACTTAAAAGATTATAGTTTAGATCATTCACTAGATATACCACATCAAATGTTAAATGATCATTACCAATTGCCCCAATAACAACAGTCTTCCCTTTTTCTTTCGTTAAGTCACTTCTCCTACGTCATAGAGCTTAACGGCTTTAAAACTAAGTTTGTAACTAGTAATATGATGTGAACAATTACTATCTATCATCCAAGAATAATCCTTGTATGATGTAACCCAGCACATATATAATTTTAAAAAAAATAATGTTGTTATTTATGAGAACATGTTATTATCGAGTTTTGTTTATTTGAGAATAAGGAGTTGAATAGGAAGTTTCCATATAGTACTTTTTGGAATTCATATATATGATTCCTTAAGTTTGTTTTTCTTGAAAGAACATTCAAAGACAAGTGATCATAGTGTCTACAATACTTAGATGTGATATTAGGCTTATTGGATATCATGGTTGTTTTATACATATAATCATGATAATTAATACCAATTTTCTTGTTAACCCATGATCTAAAGTAATTCTTTTGAAAACTCTTATTGATGGAAAAAAAAACTTTTGAGTTTCATGAGTGTGATTATGATTGCAAGATACTCTCTTGTTATAAGTTTTTTAAATCACATTCTCAAAATATTTGGACTTGAAGGTCTTATTTTCAAAAGTAGTCAACATTTTTATGCCTAAGCGTAAATTGAACTTCTTATTGTATTTGTAAGCATAATTGTATCTCTTGACTCTAGACTTGGTGAGTTTTCTTTTGTTTTTTTTTCGTTGGTTAATTCCAACTTCCTTAGGTTAATTATTGAGAAGTAGTTATTCTACACATTCTGGCTCAAGAGGATTTAATTTTGATTCTAACATGCTTACTATCTCCAAAAGTTCATTGATTAATTCTTGTCTAAACACATCTTAGCTTTGCCTCATAAAACATGCAACTCAAATTCACTATAGGGGGCTTGAGCATCATACAGCGGATTACTACTCATAATAGTTGGCTTATAACCTTTGTTACTTGAATTTCTATATACCTCTTTTTTATTGCTAGAAGTTGCAGAGTCATCATTTATGAGTTTTGCAATGATTATTGAAGCTTCTTCATTTTTTCCTTTGTCTTTGTCTTTTTCTTCGATCTTCTTCTTCTACATGTCATTATCTTTCTTTTCTTGCGATTTGCTCCAAAGTTGTTAATGCTATTTCATTGTGCAAAACACCACTTGAACATGAAGAATTAGTAATCTTATTCTTATCAAAATTATCTAAAAGAATGCTCCATATATCATAGGAAAATTTTGCATCTATAAGAGTTTATCCAATAGACTTGTATATGAAATTAAATAAAACGTTTTCTTTTTACCAATCTTGGAGTTTTTATTAGAAATAAAGGAGCTTTGGTCAAGTCTATATACAATCTCATTGCTCTCTAGATAGCTTAACATAAGTTTCTTCTAAAATCTGAAGGTTACACCATTTTTTTTTTCTAGAATAGGCTCAATCAGTTTCTCAAAATTCATATTACTAACAAGATATCTAATCAATTTTAAGATTGCTAAGTTTGAACCTATGGGATATGATACCACTTGTTAGAAACTAAAACCTACTTGAAACTAAGTACAAATTAATATTTTCGATGCAGAAGCGCGAACAATATACAAGATCTTAAGCCTCTTAACAATAACACAAAATTAAAATTCAAATGCAATACAAAAGTTGTAACAAGAATGCTCAAGAATTATTATGAGAGAGAGAGAGAGAGAGAGCAAGATTTAGAGTTAAGTTGAAACAAGATATCACGTGGTTCGACAATCTTTGCATACTCCACGAGATACTCGATTCTACAACGGGCCGAAAATAAACAACACTATACCAAAGTGCTTACAAAATGTTCCATCATGTTATACAGGGTCCAATCCTTGGATCAAACAAAAATACTTGCAATTTACTACATACTTACAAGATATCACAAAAGATGATTAGACAATGATTGTCCTACACAAACTCTAGCTCTCACAATGACTGATGTTATGACGCTTGAAAAAAGGGTATATGTGCTCTAACGATGCTCTTAATTGCTTATAAACTTGGATGTATGATTTCTTGCTTCTCAGGAAAGCATCTCATTAGTATGTATAGGCATTGGGCTTCCACAACTTTATTTTAATTTGCCAAAATAATATCCATGAGTTACAACACCTTCCTAACTCGTTATAACACCTTTGATAGTTTCCAAAAATGCCTTCTAGCCCCTCTATAGTTGACCTCTGGGCCCATCTCTTCAGGGAAGCGTTATAACGTCCTAGCAACTCGTTATAACGCCTTCCAAGTCGTTATGATTTTGGTACTTAGTTGATTTCTTAAGCTTCAGGCATCTGACTTATGGGTCCAGCTTTTACAAAGTCGTTGTAATGCCTTGGTATCTCGTTATAATGCAATGTGATCTGTTATAACGCCTTCATATGTATTATGGTAACACATGACTCATAATTCTCTATTTTTTCTTGCTTATTGCATCCTTATGCTTGTCTTGACTTATTCTACATGTTCCAAACCTCACCAAGGGTCAATTGCACCTTTATGACCTGCATATACATAACTAAAACTTGTGTAAATGTTTGTCCAATGTTGGTTTTGCAAATTATCAAACAAGTTGAGCTAAACCCAACAGTTAGTACTTTCTATGTAGTTGTCTAGTGAATGTCAAAGGAAAAATACATTAAATAACCTCTCTTTAGGATAAAGCACAAGAGCTTCATCATGTATATGCCTACGAGACTCATCGGGTCTCTTTTAAGCCAAAACCTCCTCTTTAGGGTTAAATCAATATTTTGAATTTGTATTGCTTTATTTTCACCCTATCAATCATGCTCGACTTACAAAAGTATTGTAAAATAATTTTGATTAGCATAGTTCACCATGTCATGTTATACTTGAATAATAAGCACAAACACATCAAAGCGTTGGCACACAACTACCCTAAAACAGTTCAAGATTGGAGCAAAAAAGTTACCATCAGACCAGCAAGCAACACCAAATCACACAACTAAATATACACAACAAAAACAAGCACAAAAGAAAAATACTAGAAAACAACAATAAGTATACCAACAACAACAATAATATATAACAAAATTAAAAAGTTATCATAAGACAACGAGAGGAGCGTTGGCGATAGGAGAATACACGACAAGGTTCGTCGGCAGGAAGAGAAAAACACGAGATCAATCGAGGACATGAATGATATGACAGAGTCAATCATTTCCATACCCCGTTGAAGGCATCAACAAGAGAAAAAAAATGCGAGAAGATTTGATTTTGTATGTGATAGAGATCGATCAATTAGATGATCACCTCCACACCTCTGGCAGAAAAGATTTGCTAGTGTTGTGGAGGCAATCAGGAGGAAAGAGATATCAAAGGAAGAGACACAAAATACTCAATTTAAAAGCTAGGGTTGGATATAGGGGAATAATTATTTCAAATAACCGTTGGCGTAGGTTGAGCTACACCAACAATTATTTAAAAAAATGTTGCCTTAGATTAAAATCTGAAAAGATAAGGCTAGAGTTGTTTTAAATAATTATTGCCGTAGCTCAACCAACGCCAATAATTATTCAAAATAATCGTTATCTTATCTGCTGAAATTTTTTTGCACTTTTGTTAACGATATTTAACAATATATTTCATAACTGTTGTTTTATGCATGAGAATTGCTAAATCTTCTCAACTGTTGTAGTGGTATAGAATTTATTTCGGAAGAAACTTATAAAGTGTCATTTTCAGCAGATAAATTGTTCAACTGTTATGAAGGAAAACTGATGATTTTTTATTTATTTAAACGATAGTTAGCGAGTTCCAAATAAAAATGCGTTCAAAGACAGGACATACTGTCGCATAATTAACCAAAATCGGGTATCGGGTCCGGGTGTATGAAAAAGAGTCGCTTTAGAAGGCAAAGTGTGGAATCAATCTAACTCAAGAGATCAAAAGCTCGCTACTTTTAATGTTAATGTGATGCCATTAATGAAAAATGGAATCGTTTTACAAATTTTAGATCTAAAATATCCAACACTTCAGCTCCATGTGAGGTGTGAAAAGCTTAATACATATATATAATTAAATTAAAGAGATAAGCATCTACTCTTTGCGTCTCAAATGCTTTAGAATCCTAAAAAGATAATTTCATCTTTTCATATCACTGTACTCTGTTAACCTCATTAAAATAACGCAGCAAGGCTAAGTGTGGAATTTGTCGTGTGTACTTTCGGGTAAAAAGGAAAGACTTGATAATTATTAGAGTTTTGATGTTGTCCTTTGTGTTATGGACCCCGACAGCAAGCAGGAAGAAATAAGAATGGTCATCATCCACATGCCCGTTTCTGTTTTCTTTTCATAATAAAATTTATAATTTTATACATATTTTAAACATGAGAGGGATATAATGTTTTCAAAGTTCACTTCATTGATCATGCACATATTTTTTTTTTGTATGCTTTCAAAGTTCACTTCATTGATCATGCACATATTTTTATATAACTAAATCTTAATTATTCATTGATTTTAACGGATGGTTTAGATTTAGAGACGTCATAGAGATAAAAAAAAATAGAGATATTATATCTCTCCTCTTTAAACATTTGACATGATATTTTTTTTTAAAAAAAGCTTGCTAAATTAGAAAGACTAGCTAGTGCAGCAAATGCTTAACATTCATGATATGAATTATTTACTGGTGTTATTTGAATTTAACGGTTGAAAGGCTTATATATATCACAAAATAAAAATTTGATTGTCAAAATGAAAAGTTTAGGAGGTGAATAATAAAAAATGAAAGTTTCAGACGATGTAATGACAATAAAGTAAGGGTAATTTTGGGCCACATTCAATTTTTTCTTACATGAAATATTTACATACATATACTCAAGAAATATCATGAAAATAAAAGATGTCAATTGTAAAGTGTTTCTAATTATTTAGATATCATCATCAAGTTTGAACAATAAATATATATTTCGATTGATAATTTGTTATAAATCCATTAAAACTTCATTGTGAGAATTGGCATATTGTTTCATGGAAAGATATTTTTTTCCAAATTGACTCCAAGTTAATAGTTTTATCCTATTGGATATACAACTACAGTTTTATTTAAATATATTATTTTAAAGGGTGATGCTAATAACCTCCTTAACTCCCTCCTCTCATGTTCCGCTAGAAGACAAAAACAATTAATGCTCTGTTATGTCCGCTTTGTTATGTTTGCTTTGTCTGTTTTGTTTGTTTCCATACATGTTTTTTATATTTAGGTCTAAAGTCTTTATATTTAAATTTGCAACAAAATTATTTTGTCCGTCATGTCGCTTACAAGTCTTTATATTACTATAAGTCTTTATTTCTTTTACTGCAAGTCTTTATATTTAAAATTTTGCAGCAATTTTTTAGCAAATTTAAATATAAAGACTTGCTGACAACAATACATAGACTTTATTGTTCTAATATAAATACCTGCAATTTTTGCATCAATTATGCTGCAAGTTTTTATATTACAAATTTTGCAGCAGTTTTGTTGAAAATTTAAATATAAGAGTTTTAGTTCTAATATAAAGACATGCATGAAAACAGACATAGCAAATAGAGCAGGGCGGAACTAGAGCGTATAGAGTCGAGCATTAATTATTGTTGTCATCTAGGAAGAGGCCTGTAAGGGAGCGTGTAAGAGAGGACATTATATTTACTTTTTAAAAAATATGTATTATAAGAGTTGAACTTACGATAAAGGTTAGATATTAATTAATTGGAAATAATGTAAAATATGTAATACTAATGATTTTGTAGGAGAGCTATTAAATTCGGAAGTTAATGTTTTTAGGCAGTACACTCTCTTATAGTCTTATGCATCCGAGGAAGGTTCTTTTTGTGAAAATACAAAGCGATCGAGAGACGAGAGTATATATATTTGGGGATTCAAACTAAATCCAATAATAATATGTATTACTCTTACAGTCTTACCTGTTTTCTACAAATGTTTCTTGCTTTTTTTTTTGATTGATTCTTGCTTTTTGTTTCATCCAAGATGTACGTGTGTTCGTTCCTTGCGGACGCATGCATGGTTTGATTAAATCTGATCGAGGTGTAATCTTGTAGTTACATTACCAAGAAATTACATGTTTGCTTTCCACATACGACTACACACTTTATACTTCTGTCTGGTATTTCTTTCCCCGAAACAAAGATTGTGTTACCATCCAATAATTAATTATTGAGATCAGTCATTTGGATTCACGGTAACCATACGTTTTAATTGAGGGTAATTTCTAAATATAAATTTAATGTTATAGACATGATTGATATTATATTATTTACTTCTTATCAATATTATAATAAATCTCGATAATTTTGATCTGCAACACGAACAGTGCATAAATCTAATACAATTCTTCATAACGATCTTCTCTTTCATAAACCATTAATATTAATACTTCGTAGTTAACTCCTCGGTTCTCAATATAAATTAATTTTATAATTATTAATATTAACTCTTCGGTTCTTTTTAGTTAACTCTTCACATTATTAATTAGTTAATAAATACTAAACGTGCAATCACTATATCAGAAAGGAGATTTAGCAATTCGTATAAACAATGGTCAATAGAGAAACTATTAAACACCGTTGGTAGAAGTGCAAAAAAAATTCTGAGAATAAGTCAATCATTATTGTAAATAATAGTTCGCGTAGATGAAGATATGGCAACGGTTATGCAAAATAATCGTTGTCTTTCAATGCAACTGACTACATTAGTCAGTTTTGACAAGAGAGCAACGGTCAAGATTTTGAATGTCAGGACAATTAAAAGGAAGGATATCATTTCCTGGATGCACAACAATCTAAATAAATCATCTTGGTTTGTTACTTTATTTTGCAAGATTTTCGAACAGCTAGTTCTTCTTTTAAACTATAAATAAGCCCATAGGATAACAGGACAGGGTGGTTAGATTTTCTATTCTTTATCTTAGTGTAATGCTAAGCTAGTGTTGAGTGAATTCTCTTTGGGTGAGTGATTCTCCAATAACTTTTCTGTATTCTATATTTTACGTTATCAATAAAGTTTGCTTCTTTACCTTGCAGAAAACTCCTCTAGTCTTTGTAAGTTGTGCTATCAAATTCTGATATCAGAGCAAGATTCGTGTCATGCCGCAAGGAATGCAAAAAAACCACCAGCCAGTAAAGAGGTGGAAGCAATTCTTCTCCCGCGCAGCAGGAATGTTGATGAACGGCTCAGATTTTCTACACTGTAGGTTACGGACTATTCAGATTTGATTCCGGATGTATGATATTATAAAGTTTAACTTGCACGATTCTCAATACAAATCAAAAGTTAAAATTTACTGCATACCACGCACGACATTTTTAATACGCGGTAGAAAATCTCATTCCGTAAAGAGATTGGCTTTCCTGGCCTAGTTTCTGAAAATGAGCATTTCTGCCAAACTATTCTTGAACTTCAACGAATGTTCGAAGAAAAATAAGTTTTTCGACCAGGTACGTTTGAAGGGACGTCTACCCGACCACATGGCACTCGAACAACTATAGGTCAATATTTTCGGGTCCGAATCTGTTGCTCGTAAATTCCTGCTTGATTTCCTGCTTGTCTTTGATCCGACCACTCGATCGTCACGGACGACTGTGATTTGATTCAGGAAGCAGATGCTTTGACCATTAGATGAGTTTTGAACGGTCCAGATCGAAACAAGCAGGAAAGCAAGCAGAAATTTACGAGCAGCAGATCCGATTCCAATATTTTCAGATGCCAGAGGACCCTGATAGTGATGAAGACAAATCTTCAAGCTCAGCCATAGAAAATCTCAATAACGTAGTGCCAGATTTTGTTTGGGCCATGGATCGCCTTGCACCTGCAATTGAGAACGCTCACAAGGGCATACGTGTTGAATCCGTATTTCTCATGATAATGCGGAATTTCGAAATGGTTAGCGGGCAGCATTGTTAAGCTGTAAATTTGTTGGTATTGTAGCTAAATCACTGTGCGGACAGTCTCGTCGCTGTAACAACGATGAGAATACAGTGATGGCCCACTACTACCATTTCAGAAAATGTGATTTCATACGTGTTGACGTGCACGATTTTCCCGATACACTTGACCCTGAATTTTATTGTGATCACATTGCTAGTCTAGAAACTTTTTTTGAATGGAGAAATTTCACTGATGAAAGAAAAATTTGTGGCAACTAAACTCCAAAGTACGTAGTGCCTTAATTTGGTGGAATCATTACCAACAAAACTGTGAACGTCATAGACAATGTCGTATCACTACTTGATCAGAAAAGAAAGACAAGTTAGATGAAAAGTATCTTTCTCTAGACTACTCCAAAACTTCATAAAGGAACTTTCATCATCTTAGACAAACCTAAACATGGTGTTGCTAGGTATTTGATTCGTTTAAACTTGAATGAACCTGATGATCAGTTAGTTGCAAGGTATTTGAGTGGGTTAAAAGTTCCAATTTATCATGAGTTGATTTTGTACCATATCAATTATTTAGAAGAGACTTTTCAAATGTCTTTAAGGGTTGGAGAAAAATTAGAGAGAGCTTTTAAAAAGAGGAAGAAATATTTTCAAAAAAACAAAGCTGTTGTGTCACGCATCTTTGAACCTTTTAGACCTCGGGCTCGATCATGACAAATCAAATGAACATATGGCTGTCCAAACTAACAAAGGGGTGCAAAGATTTGTTTTCTTTGTAAAAAAACCGGTCATCTTGCTTATCAATGCCCTAGTAAAGGAAATGAAAATAGACTAAATCTGATTACTGGCGAAGAAAGTGACGAACATGACGAAGAGACGTGGTTGGAGAGTGTTGATGAAGACTCACATGAATTTTGCCACCACTACAAAAAGAGATTTTAACAATCCTCTTTTAAACCGATTAGAATTTTAACGCCGACTTTAATCAAATTTGAGTGTTAAAAATTGCTAAAATATCACAGGCCGATGTTAAAGAGATCTTTTAAACCGGATCACTGTAAATTGTCAGTGTTAAAGGGGTTTTTTAAACCGGACCACTGTACATGCCAGTGTTAAAGGGGTCTTTTACACCGGACCACTGTAAACTGTCGGTGCTAAAGGGGTCTTTTAAATATGACCGCTGTACAGGCCGGTGTTAAAGGGTTCTTTTAAACCGGACCGCTGTACAGGCCTGTGTTAAAGGTGTCTTTTAAATCGAATCTTTCGTACACTCTGGTTCTAAAAGATATTCCACGAATTGTCTTGTTGCTTCTAATCCACAACGTCCATTCTATAATGATCTGACGCTCAAAAATCACTCAGAAAAAACTCACGAATCACATCTTTGATTCTCTATATAATTCATCCATTTCTCTCATTTCTCACCTCTTTGTCTACATAAATCATCCATTTCTCTCATTTCTTGTTTCTCTCATCTGATCTCTTCTCTAAGTAAAAATTATTAGCTAGCTACTTGAAAAAAAAATTGTTTGTCTTTTGATTTACTTTTTTTTTCTCTCATCTGAAAATTTCTATTTCTTAGAAAATTTGGAATATGAATCAAGATAAATTTGAATTCCAAAATATATACATGAATTAAGAGAAATTTGAATTCCAAATTTGATTCCAAAATTTGAATTTCAAAATATATATGCTGGTTCATGGTGTATAAGGCTAGTAAAATGGACTAGCAACCAAAAAAAAATTAATACCTTTAAAATCGGACCCTACTGTTGTGTCCGATTTCAAAGCCTCAATATTTGAAACTCGCAGCAACCCTTTAACAACGGACGCAATACCTTTAACAGCACACGCTTGGCTGGCGGTCTGGTATTAAAGACACATTTAAATGCGGGCATTTTAATTTGTGTCCAATTTTAAAGACTTGATAACTAGCAGCGGACTCCTGGGATTTTTAAAAGCCATCTCTTTTACAGCGGACTGCAGTCCGATTTTAGAGTATTTAGTTCGCTTTTAAAGGTCCTTTCTGTGGTAGTGTGCGATCTGTATAGTGGAGCTGAAAATCATGTTATTCGACGAGTCTTAGCACACTACCAGGATTTTGATCTTCTATACAGGCAAAAATGAGTCTTTAATAGCGGACTAAGGTCTGCTATTAAAGGGGCTATAAAAGGTTTGAAGGGTCTGTTGTAGATTGTTAGAGAATATATAGCGGACTTACTAGAAATGCCGCTATAAAAACCAGTTTCTATAGCGGACGTAACTAGGGGTCTGCTATAGAAAGCCTTGTTTTTATAGCGACACATAGGCGCTATCCGCTATAAAAACCAGGTCTTTAATAGCGGACCACATTACAATGCCGCTATAGATCCTTATTTTACATTAAAACTTCCTTATTTTATATTAAAACTTTCTATAGTTGCCAACCCTAAGGTCCGCTATTAAATCTTCCAAATAAAATCTGGCTGATGGAATTTTCTGTGGTTAGTCCCAATTTGCTAGCCGTATAAAATCAGAATCCACAAATTAATATCTACAAATTACAATTACAATATATAGCAAACAAACAACATTCAATATATCACAAACAAATACATTCACACATATATATACATTCATGCATACTAAAAAATATGTTTACATTAATTTATCGTAACAACAATATTTTTCAAAAAAACACAACTTTACTAATTTTGCTAACCATGACATGTGCTAATTTGTTAATCCTACCATTTTGTTGGATGTTATTTTTGGTGATCCAAACACACCCTAAAAGACTTAAAGGTTTAGAATTTACGATTTAAGATTTAGGATTTAGATACAAGACTATATTTGTGAAAATATAAATGATGCAAGGCTAAAAATATAATTAATAGTAAACCCTAAACTCGAAACTTAAACTCTAAATTCTAAATTCTAAATTTTAAACTCTAAATCCTAATTTGTGCTAACATAATTGGTACAATTAAAGTTAAACTTAGCATAATAAGAAGTAAGAGTAATTGAAACCAATAAAGAGTTTACCTTAAGCTTCAGCGCTCTCAAGTCTGATGCATCTGAATAGTCGGACGCTATTTGAAGCATCGATCGCAAGTAGTAGGACATTGCACTTCTGCAAGCAGAATTTGCATACAACTCCTCTAAGTGTCGTTCTACACAAATGTCCCCGTTCAAGATCGTCTATGGTCGGGATCCAAATCTGGTTCTTGACCTTGTAACCACACCATGCCACAATAACGCTAGTTTAGATGCTGAAGCATTTGTTACTCATATCAAGGAAGTGTGTGAGCTTGTCATGCATAGCAAACCTTCACAATGCATATCCACAACTACAAAGAGGCAGCTCACTTGCATCGTCGCTAGGTAGATTTGAAGAAAGTGATTTGGTCATGGTATATTTGCGAAAAGAGAGTTCCCTATAGGTACCTACAACAAGTTAATGAACAAGAAAATTGGACCATGTCGCATCACTCAAAATATGGACCTAATGTGTATCGTGTTGAGTTACCTGATGGCATGAATATCAGCCCCACATTAAATATCTCATATCAATACCATTACTATGTTTCAACAAGCAAAAATGAGGCAGACTTTAGGTCGAGTCTTTTTCAAGGGAAGGAGAATATGGTCAGGGGCGTAGTTAGGGTGTGTTTGGTGGGTCCATGGACACACCTGAAAAGTTTAGGTTACTTACAGTAGAATTAATTTGTAAATAATATAAAATACAGGGACCCATCTCAAAATATTCAGGGACCCATCTCAAAAATTTCCTTTCTCTCATTTCTCTCTGCACCCCGACAGGCGACAGATCTGGGGCTTTGGGCTCGCGTCGCCACTCGTCGACTTCGCAGCACCGCCCTTGCCTTGTGCCCGCCTCATCTCTCGACAGGCGACAGATCTGCGCTCGCCTCATCTTTTTCGACTCCGCCCCTGCGACTCTGCGAGCCTCCGACGCGTCTGGCATAGCCATTAGCCCGCCTGGCACAGTACCAGTTCTCGCACAGTTCTCGTCGCCTCTCCAAACTGCTCGCTGCTCTCCAACTCTCCACGGCTCTCGCACTGTTCTCCGCCCTTGCTAGCCTCATACGTGACTCTCCAACTCTCCACTGTTCGCGCACAGCGGCACAGACGCACAGTTCTCGCCTCTCCAAACTGCTTCCTGCTCTCTCCGTCTGGTAATCTCTTCTCTTCTCTGAGTTCTTTCTACTGTTTGATACTTGATAATTTGGTTGAATATTCTATGAGTCAGATTTCAGAATATGCTGAAAAAATTGCTTGGAAACGAAAATCCTAGGCGAGAACTGTATTATACGTTAGAGTTTAGACATATTACATATAACGAGCAGAGATAACAAATTAGTACTGCTCGTTTGATAATTAGTACAGCGGCACAGACGCACAGTTCTCGCACACGTCGACACGCTCAAGCTCCGACACGTCGACGCGTCTATGCTCCGACGGACCCCGCTGAACCAAAATCCTGGCTACGCCACTAAATATGGTACATATGGCTACATTTAGTCAGTTTTGACAAGAGAGCAATGGTCAATATTTTGCCAATTAAAAAAAAAGGAGAATTAAAAGGAAGGAGATCATTTCCTGGATAGAGAGCAATCTAAATAAATTATGTTTGTTTATTACTTTATTTTGCAAGATTTTCTAACGGTTAGTTCTTCTTTTAAAATTTAAACAAGCCCATAGGATAATAGTGCAGAGAGGTTAGATTTTGTGTTCTTTATCCCGAAATTTTTCATTATAAAAAAATTAAAATGATAAAACACCATTACAGGAAAAATCCAGCAGAAATGGCAAAAATAGACCATCCTCTAACAGAGATAGCGGACCAATGGTCCTCTATCTCTGCCAGCGGACCAAACGAGCCCCACCGTTTTCCCTAAATTTTCGGCCTTTTCCCAGCCTCGAACTGAGCGGACGAAATTATCCAGCCGCTAACACAACCAGCGGACGATTTGTACCCATCCGCTAACAAAGCCAGCGGACGAGTTCACGGATATTTGGGTTGTACCAATCCGCCAACAGAGCCAGCGGACCAAACGGCCCCTTTTTCCCGAATTCCCGAATTTTCAAGATGGGCTTTGTTGGTAGTACCCCTTCCGTTGGCACAGACCGTGGAGGAATGCTCACGGGTCGAGTTTTGATATTGTTTTGTACTCAAATGGGCCCCATCCACCGACACATTTTCTCTATATAAGCAGCTTTGCTGCTAATTTTCTTACAAACTTCCGTGCTGATCTTCTTATCAAATTTCTCTCTACTGCTAATATTGTTACGAAAATCAAAGAAGGAAGGAGAGAATTAAGAGCTAAGACATCTTTATCAGGTATGAATTTTTAGTACATTTCTTTATGTAAAGCTCAGCATTATTGTTATTTTTATGGATGATTAATCGTTAGATTTGATTTAGATTTTTCTTTATGAGCACCATTGAAATAATTAATATATTGTAATATATTTAATGCCTCATCATTTCTATAATTTTGTATTTTTTTAATAAATTTTTAGTTCAAATATTTTAATTACAAATAAGTATTATAAAATGTATTTATTTTATGTATCTGAAAGTAGCAAATTTTACATAAAAAATAATACCAAAATTAGTTACAGCTCAATGTATTATAAACTGCATTTATAAGCTGCCTCATCATTTATTTGCATTTCGAACAGCTCAACTCAAGTAAAATGATAATTTCAATTTCTGTCTATTTTGGCGGTGAAATACAAAATGGACAATATGGTATCCAGTACAGTTGCAGTCCTAAATTTACCTTTCGGGAAATGAAAATACGCGATACGAAGACGTCAGAAGTACGATTTACCAAATGTTAGGAAGAGTTAAGAGTGAATATTCATTGAAAATTAGTGCTCGATATAACACTGGTGTTGGTCGTGCTTATCATTTTTGCTTAATTCCCGTAAATACTGATGTAGAGTGGGGATTGATATTTCAAATGGCAAAAGAGGAAATGAATTGGAGATTTGTAGAATTATATGTCCAATTGGAATCGATTGGAAATACTGATAATTTTGATAGTCATCTGGCAGGAACCAGTAACACAGTTGAGGAGCCTATTACTGAGCCAATACCAAACTATAATATGGTGAACCAGAGTCCCCCACCAGTTACTTACATTGTTGAGACAGTCCCTAACAGCCCTGATCGGACTCATTATAGTCCTCCTGAAGGAAATGAACTAAATTTTGATCTTGATGAACCCATAACTGATAACCCTGAAGGTTCAGAAGACGATAACGACGACAATATATTACCCGATGAGGAAGAATGGGTTACTGAAGAAGATTATGCATATACTTCTGACGAAGATGGCGATTTAGATTACAATCCATACAATAATTTGGGCGGAAAAATAGTCGTGCAAGGCAGATCAGAAAAGAATCACCCGGTTCGGGATCTTAGCGATATTTCTGGTTTCAACGAAATATACATCGAAACACATAGTTCGTCGGATGATCCATTGGCAGAAGGACATGAATTTAATTCGAAAGATCATCTGAAATGGGCCATTGGTGAGTATCACATTGTAATAACTACATGCAAAATCATTACAAACTAAAAATTATTCATTAAAAATTAAAAATTTAAGCATGCATAATGCAACAAATGAGTTCATAGCGCACCCATAACGCAACAAATTTAACAATATAAGTAATTTAAAATAAAAATTTAAGCATGAATGAATTATTCATTATAAAAAAATTTAGTGACAAATGAGCTCATAACGCAAATAAAAACTTTGAGAATGCAACTATAAATTTTTCATATAAACTAATAATTTAACAATTTGTTTAAACTAAAAATTATATCTTATAAATAAATAAAATTGCTAAAAACGCACATTTGGTTGCTCTCTTTTGGTGACTTGGTTGATTTTGGCACAAGGAGAGAAGAGAAGGCAGAGGAGAGATGGGCCGGAATAAATAAGGCATTCGGTTGGGACAAGATTTAATCACGGACTAGATCTGGTCCGCTAGCTCTGTTGGTGGATTGGTACAGCCTAAATATCCGTGAACTCGTCCGCTGGCTTTGTTAGTGGATGGGTACAAATTGTCCGCTGGCTATGTTAGCAGATGGGTAATTTCCTCCGCTCAGTTCGAGGATGGGAAAAGGCCGAGAGAAGGCCGAAAATTTAGGGAAAATGGTGGGGCCCGTTTGGTCCGCTGGCAGAGATAGAGGACCATTGGTCCGCTATCTTTGTTAGAAGATGGTCTATTTTTGCCATTTCTGCTGGATTTTTCCTATAATGGTATTTTATCATTTTAATTTTTTTATAATGAAAAATTTCGGTCTTTATCTTAGTATAATGCTAAGCTAGGATTGAGTAATTCCCCTTTTGTTGAGTGATTCCCCAATAACTTTTCTGTATTATATCTCTTACGTGATCAATAAAGTTTGCTTCTTTACCTTCCACAAAGCTCCTCTAGTCTTTGTAAGTTATGCTATAACCTCTTTTTCAAGATTTTTTTTCAAAACGCTAGTGCAATGGTTTAAAAATAATTATTTTCGTAGCTCCATCTACGCCAATAATTATTTTAAATAATTATTACCCTATCTCTAACCCTAACTTAAAATGAGTGCTTCATGACTCTTTCTCTCTGTCTCTTTGCCTCTAGCCACCTCCACAAGTTCTCAAACTTGTATGTCGCCTTATCTTCTCCACCTGGTCGCCTTCACACCTCTAGATGAACTGATATGCTAGAGGTGTGGAGATTATCAAATATATTTATCACACACCTCTTGTTTCTTTTGCCTCTCGTTGACACCTTTGGCATGGAAATGATCAACTCTACAAGATCATCCTTGTCCACCACATATCTCGTGTTTTTCTTCTCTCGCTGATGTGTTGTGTCGAATTTTTCTCCTCTCGCTAGGTCGTCTGCATCATTTTCTTTAAGTAATTTTTATTTCATTATTTTGGTATTTCTTATAATAGTTATTGCTGCAGGAAATAGAAAAAATGGTATTTATTATGCAAAAGATTATCATTATGTAAAATAGTTATTGTTGCAAGTATGTGACAGATGTATCAGTTTCTCTACATACAAACTAGATCTGGTACCATGGGTTGCTTGACCAGAAAAACAAATGAATGCATGTATCAAAATTGATGCTAATTTGTTAAATTACTAAGAATTAGTTAAATTGCTAGAATTTAGAGTTAGTGATAAGAAATTAATGCTTAGGGTTTAAAGTTTGATAAGAAATACTTATATTGTAAAGAAATAAGTTAAACTTTTAATAATAGTTAGAAATAGTTAAAAAATAGTTACTCAGGGTTTAGAGTTTGATAAGAGTATGCATGAGTATTTTATTAATCTAGTAGCATGACATGGTGATATATCCTAATCAAAATTATTTTACAACACTTCTATAGGTAAAGCACAACTGATAGGGTGAAAATCCAACAATAAAAATGTTGATTTCAACCCTATCATGAGACTTGATGAAATTGAGGTGTTTCATCTTAAAGGGAGAGATTGGTTTTTTACCCTAATAAAAGAGGTTATTCAATCTACTTTTTCTTCGGCATTTACTATGATGTACTAATTGTTTGTTATTTGTCTAAGAGTTCTTATTTTTGTGTTTATGTAGGGGTTCCTTGCGAGATATATTGCATGGTAGTGTTCCTAGTACATAGAAATCATATGGCCACTTGTGATCAGAAAATGAGTGCAAATGAAGCCAACTCTAGACATGAATGTACAATTTGTCTAGAAAACTTCACAAACTACATGCTCGTAATTCTACGACTAGGTTAACTCCTTAATTTCTATTTTGATGCAATTTCTATTTTCTCGTTAGGCGCTTTATTTGTATTTTTTTTCTTTATTGTGATGATAGGTTATAATGTGAAATGTTATATGTAATATACATGTTTTATCTATTTTTCTGTAATTTGGAATGTTCATTACATTTTTTAAATGATATGTTGGCTAGCAAATCTGAGGCTAGCCAATTAGAAAATATTTTTTTAATATAAAGACATAAGGCAACTGTTATAATTGTACTCTTGCCTTAGGTCCTCTATGACAATGATTATTTACTTAATAATTGTGCGTATTCGAATATTAAATTACTATTTTCTCTCTTCGGCAATACTCATTTACCACGATTTTTTATACATTTCACTAATTCCTTAGACAATAACAGATGCATAATCATTGGACAAGATAAAATTTAACAGTTGACAGATCTCTTCTTTGTCGTAGTGAATGGAGATATCTCATTTCCACATGCACGTGAGAATAGATGAATCCATTATATTTAACTGAGTAATAATCACAAATTCATTGGTCTATAATGAATGAAAGCATAATAATTAATTAATCGGTATGTAGCTTAGTAATTTACAGTTTTAAAATATATACTGCAGTAGCTGCGGACTGAAAACAAAAAGACAAAATTATAACTAAATTGTCAGAATTTTTTGCTGTTTATGGTCACTACAGTAAATATGTTTTAGACGTGATTTGATATGAAAAAAAATTCAAATATCTTTTCACACGGCAAAACCATTCCTGTGCTTGAATTTTGAAAAAAAAAAATCTGCCGCACGGTAGAAAATCTACCGTTCTGGCCATTCGATCTAAGAACTCGTACCTCTTGACTACTTTTATCACTATCATTTTCACAATTACCAAATAAAAAAACTGTTGTTATAGTCCCCTTTGTCCGCTATAATAGTCCTTATAAATCCGCTATAACATACAATTTCTGTAGTATTGTTTATCGTGGGTCACGAATTATGCTATCTTATATCACTGTCAATACAATACTCAAAATTGACCTCCATAATTTCTGTAGTATTGACCTCCATACTTTAAGTAAAAAGTATTTATTGTGACCCACTTTTCAAAAATAGTAGATAAATACCAAAATTATGATAACACAATTAATAATTTGTATTGTTGACATCCATTCAACGTTTTTTTTTCTCAGGTGATGCCTCCTATCTTCAATTTGTTTAATTTTGTTTTCAAAACTTTGGATAAATTAAGTGCATTCAATTTTTGTGGACATGAATATTTAATCTTTTTAATTATTTCGTTCAAATTTAGTATAGAAGTTAAAAGGTTAATTTCTCCGAAATCTCCGCACATGCATCACAAAACAGAGATCAGAGCTGCAAAGAATCTAGCCTTAATATATATATATATATATATATATATATATATGAGACTAGATCAAGCAGAATTTGTTTAGTTTTGCCTTTATGCGCAAAAGGGTACAATGGATGGGTAGGCACCCAATTGCACCTTTATACAAAAGATGGTTAATTAATTTAGTGATAATGGTGCTCCTTGTTAACACTTCCCTTTCTCTCCTTTATAAAGTAGGGATAGCTTTTTCTAGACTCGAGATGTTCTTTGGTTAAAGATAAGGTACCTTTTTTTGATTGATTTTGTTGTTTCGTAGGAGATTTCTCTTGTAGTCATTCATGTCTAGAATTGCAAATGAGACGAACACGAACGAGTTGAACAAAATTCTAACTCGTCTTGAGATTCTAACGAGTCGATCTGACTCGTATTGACATCAGATTGTGAGATGAAAGCATCAGTGCATCACTTCGAGTTTATCTCGTTTACAACTCGAGCTGACTCGTCTCGTCTCGTTTGACTCGTGATTATCTCAATTGAAGCTATAACTCTAATATGCTATAAGTTGTAACTCGTTTTAAACTTGTTTAATTCGAAAAAAAATTGTTATAAATCTATAATTCATTGCCATACTGAATATCGGATTAGATTATTAGGTTTAAGATGAAAGGTTGTGATTTATCATATTTTATCCTACGGTTTATAACAAGTGAGCTATAACGAGAAGAGCTAATCAGGCTAAATTCGAGATCGTCTCGACAATTAAACAAGCAAATAAGTTAGTCTCGTCAATAATTTGAGCTGATAATGAACGAATTGCTTACGAAATTTTGACAAATCGAACACGAACGAACAACGAGTTACTAATATTTTTTGCACCCCATCCATGACAAATTTAAGTCTTCTTTTCATTCAATCTTAAGATGAAGCTTCATGCCGAATAATACCTTTTTAAACTCCAATCGAAACATTATCCGGGTCACATTTTTACATTAAAAAAAATCTTCTTGCTGAATAAAAAAGATCTGCAGGTCGCTTTGCATCATGTAGTTTGATATTTTAAATCTGATAATGAAGAATGGATCTATCATTAAATTAACTAGGAATGCATAGATATAAAAAATGGTAACTCTTTTATATCCTATTTATAAAATGAGAGCTGATACGTATATAATAATATTGATACCGACTATCGACCGAAATTTTTTTAATTAACCAAAATAAATTAATAAAATATCAAAATGGCAAAATTTGAACGGAATTAACCATTTTAGTCATTCCGGAATCAGGGAGAGCAGCATAACCCCGGCATCAGAGAATCTGCTGTAACTCCGGAATCTGCGCAATCGACATAACTCCGGAATCACGGTTGCTTGCATAACTCCGGAATCCCTGATTCCGGAGTTATGCAGGCACCTGTGATTCCGGAGTTGTGCCGATTTAAGCACAGAACCGCTCTTCTCCCTCTGCCGAATTCTTTTGATGATTTTGAGAGAGATTTTGCAAAATTTTGAGAGGTTTTGAGGCAAATTTTGAGAAAAACTTTGAGAAAGTATTTCAGAAGTTTGAAGTTTCATTAGATCAGGATTTGAGAGAGTTTGCTGTGTAACAGGTAACAATAATTTTTTTAATTTTCGGAAAATAAAAAAAGTCATACAAAATTTGTGTTGTTTTTGTTCAAATTTGTTAGATAATTGTTAACTTAGTTAAAAATTAGGTAATCGTTAGAGAAATTGTTAGATATATGTTAGATAATTGTTAATTTAGTTAAATTTTAGATCATTGTTAGATAAATTGTTAGATAAATGGTTTTTGTAAGAATTTGTTAGATAATTGTTAGATAAATTTTTCATACTAAAGCTTAAATTATTGTTAAGTTAGTTATTATTTTTAGATAAATTATTGTTAAGTTAGTTATTATTTTTAGATAAATTATTGTTAAGTTAGTTATTATTTTTATATAAATTATTGTTAGATAAATTTGTCATATTAAAGCTTAAATTATTGTTAAGTTAGATATATGTAGATTATTGTTAAAAAATATTATTTTAGAAATTATTAATTTGTTCGTTTAGATAAATATGTAAGTTGTTGTTTTATTTTGGAAAAATATAGTAATACATCAAATTTGAGAAAATATAGTCAGTTTAGATAAATTTGTTATATTAAAATTAGATTATTGTTAAATTAGTTCATTTATTTAGCAATTTACAAATTTTTGTAGAAATTAGTGTTATTTTTTGTATAAATTTGTAATATATGGATAAAGTAGTTAGTATTTATAGATAATCAATTAGTTATTTTAGATAAATATGTAACTTGTTAAAAATTGGTAAACTATGTTGTTTTTGATATTTAAATGTAGTTCTGTTGAAATGACGAGACCTCGAAGAAGTATTGTTTCTCGACCCAGCACTTCTCAGTCTAGCACCTTCGAGGGTGATGCTTCTCTCCCTCCAGATTGTCAGCCTCTCTCCGACTTGTTGCAGATGCCTGTCGCCCAACACAAGATTGCGACCGTTAAACCAAATGTGGTATTTTTTTGTAATATATATATTTAGTAATATATTTATTTTTGGTAATCTATATTTATTTGAGGATATTGTTGAAATAATGCAGAGCGGTGACGATTTAAAGTTGATTTGTCATGACAATGTCGTACCATATCACGAGAGTTGTGGTCCGGCATTGAAGAGATTGGGGTTGTATCATATTTCTCAGTTGGGTCATAAGAGAAGAGACAAGGGATTGATTACAGGACTAGTAGAGCGATGGAGGCCCGAGACACACACTTTTCACATGCCTGTCGGTGAAATGACCGTAACTCTACAAGATGTTAGTTGTTTATGGGGGCTACCAATAACAGGAGCGGTTGTTACCGGAATTTGTGATAACAACTGGAGGTATATGGTACAGCAGTATCTGGGTAGAGAGGCCGGAGATGAGGCGTGGAGGTGTCGCGCTTCAAAGAGATCTGGACAGCAACAACGACTGGTTTCGAATTACAGTCTTAGTTTGAAGTGGTTGCGGCGCGAGTTCGCTAATATGCCGGAAAATCCCACACAGGACCAGGTAGATTTTCATACTCGGGCTTACATTCTAGATTTATTTGGTTCTGTCATGTTTCCAGACTCCAGTGGAGATGGTGTACCGGCCATGTATTTGCAGTTTTTGGAGAATCTGAGTAGTCCATCTGTGTTGTACAATTGGGGGGGTGCCATTTTGGCTTATTTATATCGCGCATTATCTATTGTTGCTCGGAAGCAGCCTCGTTCTATTTGGGGTCCACTCGAGTTATTGCAATTGTGGTCTTGGACCCACCTTAGTGTGTGCCGGCCAAAAGAGGATAGAAATCATACCTTCACTGCTTGGGGTTTACCCGATCGAGACTCGTGTCATGCTTACGGGAGGACATGGATGGGTTTTAAGTTGTGGAAAGACAACCCTCACAATGTTGGAGCAAAGCATCCCCGAGATGTTTTGAATGCGATGAAAGAGGGTGAAGTTGAGTGGACACCCTATACTACCTTCCTCCCTCTTGCGCCGTCATGTGTACTACGTGATCAGGGAGTTTGGTTGGCTAGAGTCCCTCTCGTTCATTTTTGGATAGTCTCACATCACTACCCGGATAGGGTCATGAGACAGTACGGTTTACTTCAGACAGTTCCTCCCCCTCCTCCATTATCTTGGGATGTTCACCGACAGTTAGATGAGGTAGATCATACTGATGGACACTACGGCCTTCACTGGGGGGAGCGTCATGCTGATTATGTAGGGCAGTGGAGTGCAGATAGAGTACCGTTGTGTATCGTTCCCACAGATGGGCAGCCACACAACAGTGATTGGTGGTTTCATCAGTATATGCCCTGGTATGAGAGATTTGGGATGAGGTCGATTTATTTAGAGCGTGATTCCACCCATAATCTCACCCAGCCACTGCCTCCTCCATCTCAGCCACCTAGCAGCCTTACATATGTTTCCCATTCTGAGTGCGCCACACGACAGGTTAGTGATGTTATTTAACTAATCAAATAGCTACTCAAATTATGTGACTTGTTTTGTTACTTACGAAAGTTTGTCTTGCAGGGCAAGAGGGCCTTTAGGGATGCAGTCATGGCAATTCCAATGGCCCTGACAAGGGGGTTGAAGCGCTTCGGAAAGAGAACATCACTATCATGTCGAGGAAGCCTGCATGATGTCGGTCAAGGGCATAAGCTGGAAAAACTGCTAAGGGATGCCGGGTTGCCCGAAAGAATCGAGGATATCACCACCTCGGACGAGCCTGAGGTTCCAGGCTTTCGTGAGCAGGAGGCGTCATGGGCGTCAACATATGAGAGTGATTATGACGAGATTGTTTCCAGCATGGCCGGGACATATTTAGGACCGCACGGTGATCCCACGGCATCTAGTAGTCAGCATCCGGGCGGAGATCAGTCCCAGGTATGTGAATCGTACCTCTATAATGTTTAATGATTATGCAGTAATTTGTAATAGTTTTTGCTAATGTTAAACATGCATATTCTACCTAGGGATACTATTCAGGATTAAATAGTCTGTATCAGGGAGCATCTGATGTACATGGTTATGATTTTGACATATTCAGTAGTCAGTACCCGGGAGGAGATGGTGCACAAGGTTACGACTTCCAGACTAGTCAGTTCCAGACAGGCCCGGAGATCCCTCCTACACAGGTTTGGCCTGAATTGAACTATTTATTAAAAAATGCACTAATTTAGCAGTTTCTAATGTGCTTTTTGCAGGAATACATGCAAACACCAGATGCTGAGGTGACCGGGAGCGGCGACGATGAGGCTGATGATGGCTTGAATTGGAATACAACTATGGGACATCGCAACAAGGATCGTCAGAGGCATAGACCGATATCCAAGTTCACCCCGTCCAATTATCCTTAGTCAGGGAGTTGGTTGCTTTCAGTTATGTTATGCATCATTGCACAATGCATCATTTCAAAAAGGATGTTATGCCATCTTATGTTGAACGTTTTTTCAGTTATGTTATGTTGTTATGTTATTTTGGACATTTGTTATGTTATGTTATGTTATGTTGAATTGGACATTTGTTATTTTGCGTCAAGCGTCAAGCGTCATGCACAATGCACAATGCACAATCGTCAAGCGTCAAGCGTCATGCACAATGCACAATGCACAATGCACAATGCAAAAGCGTCATGCACAATGCACAATGCACAAGCGTCAATGCACAATGCACAGTGCACAAGCGTCAATGCACAATGCACAATTCACAAGCGTCATGCACAATGCACAATTCACAATGCACAAGCGTCATGCACAATGCACAATGCACAATCGTCAAGCGTCAAGCGTCATGCACAATGCACAATGCACAATGCACAATGCAAAATGCAAAAGCGTCAAGCGTCATGCACAATGCACAATGCAAAAGCGTCATGCACAATGCACAATGCACAATGCAAAAGCGTAAGCGTCAATGCACAATGCACAAGCGTCAATGCACAATGCACAATGCAAAAGCGTCAAGCGTCAATGCACAATGCACAAGCGTCAATGCACAATGCACAATGCACAATGCAAAAGCGTCAAGCGTCATGCACAATGCACAAGCGTCAATGCACAATGCACAATGCAAAAGCGTCATGCACAATGCACAATGCACAATGCACAATGCAAAAGCGTCAATCGTCAATGCACAATGCACAATGCAAAAGCGTCAAGCGTCATGCACAATGCACAATGCAAAAGCGTCAAGCGTCATGCACAATGCACAATGCAAAAGCGTCATGCACAATGCACAATGCACAATGCAAAAGCGTCAAGCACAATGCACAATGCACAATGCAAAAGCGTCATGCACAATGCACAATGCAAAAGCGTCAATCGTCAATGCACAATGCACAATGCAAAAGCGTCAAGCGTCATGCACAATGCACAATGCAAAAGCGTCAAGCGTCATGCACAATGCACAATGCAAAAGCGTCATGCACAATGCACAATGCACAATGCAAAAGCGTCAAGCACAATGCACAATGCAAAAGCGTCATGCACAATGCACAATGCACAATGCACGTCAATCGTCAATGCACAATGCACAAAGCATAAGCGTCAAGCATCAAGCGTCAAGCACAATGCACAATGCACAAGCGTCAAGCGTCAAGCACAATGCACAATGCACAAGCGTCAAGCGTCATGCACAATGCACAATGCACAATGCACAATGCACAATGCACAATGCAAAAGCGTCATGCACAATGCACAATGCATAAGCGTCAAGCGTCAAGCGTCAAGCACAATGCAAAAGCATCAAGCGTCAAGCGTCATGCACAATGCGAAAGCGTCAAGCGTCATGCACAATGCACAATGCAAAAGCGTCATGCACAATGCACAATGCACAATGCAAAAGCGTCAAGCGTCATGCACAATGCACAAGCGTCAATGCACAATGCACAATGCAAAAGCGTCATGCACAATGCACAATGCATAAGCGTCAAGCGTCAAGCGTCAAGCACAATGCACAATGCAAAAGCGTCAAGCGTCATGCACAATGCACAATGCAAAAGCGTCATGCACAATGCACAATGCAAAAGCATAAGCGTCAATGTACAATGCACAAGCGTCAATGCACAATGCACAATGCAAAAGCATCAAGCGTCAAGCGTCATGCGTCATGCACAATGCACAATGCACAATGCACAATGCAAAAGCGTCAAGCGTCATGCACAATGCACAATGCATAAGCATCATGCACAAATGATGGAACACATAACTTGCTTGTTTTCATATATGTTTAACCTGTACAAATAAAATCGAGAGCGTCAAGCGTCATGCACAATGCACAATGCATAAGCGTCAAGCGTCAAGCGTCAAGCACAATGCACAATGCAAAAGCGTCAAGCTTCATGCACAATGCACAATGCAAAAGCGTCATGCACAATGCACAATGCAAAAGCGTAAGCGTCAATGCACAATGCACAAGCGTCAATGCACAATGCACAATGCAAAAGCGTCAAGCGTCAATGCACAATGCACAAGCGTCAAGCGTCATGCGTCATGCACAATGCACAATGCACAATGCACAATGCACAATGCAAAAGCGTCAAGCGTCATGCACAATGCACAATGCATAAGCATCATGCACAAATGATGGAACACATAACTTGCTTGTTTTCATATATGTTTAACCTGTACAAATAAAATCGAGAGCGTCAAGCGTCAAGCGTCATGCACAATGCACAATGCATAAGCGTCAAGCGTCAAGCACAATGCACAATGCAAAAGCGTCAAGCTTCATGCACAATGCACAATGCAAAAGCGTCATGCACAATGCACAATGCAAAAGCGTAAGCGTCAATGCACAATGCACAAGCGTCAATGCACAATGCACAATGCAAAAGCGTCAAGCGTCAATGCACAATGCACAAGCGTCAAGCGTCATGCGTCATGCACAATGCACAATGCACAATGCACAATGCACAATGCAAAAGCGTCAAGCGTCATGCACAATGCACAATGCATAAGCATCATGCACAAATGATGGAACACATAACTTGCTTGTTTTCATATATGTTTAACCTGTACAAATAAAATCGAGATCGTCATTTCTTGGTGGCGGGCCAGTGGTTCTGACAAACAAATGAACAACTCCCCGTTTATTCACGGACATCTGAGATGCCATTTTTCAAGAACTTTCGTCAATGAGTCCAATCAAATTGAAATGCAAATTACTCCCTTCTCCATCCTCCACGCGACATAGGATTTCACCAACGCAATACTCGTGAAATGCTAGAACCCGTTGTATGGTACTTCTAATCCCTTCAAAAGTACTAGATTGTTTACCCTGGAGTGCCAATTTTTTACCACCAGAGTACTCCGCACCAAATTGAGTTTCAATTATTTCACCTCCATAAAATACCAAAATCGGAAATGTCGACATTGCACTATAAATATAATGCATAAATAAATTGAAATTTATACGAGTTAATAGGTAAAGCCATACATATGACATAAGTACAACATACAACTATACAGATATAATAGGTAAATAATGAAGAGCCACATTTAATAAATTCCATGCTAGTGATTCGCCCGAAAGAAGTTTCGAATTCTTCCAGAGATTGATGTTCGCCTTGATTGATTGGGCTGACTTGTTGAAGGATTTGATGCACTTGTTGAAGCATCGACATCTCTAGGTGGAACACTTATTGAGTGACGAGCGGGTTGCATTTGGGTAGGGTTTGGATTTGGTTGCACATCTACGGAGTGTCGAGTGGGCTGGTTTCCACTATGTAAGCCCAATTGTGTTAATACCTCATGGCGATTATGAGGTTGACTCCCTTCATGGCTGGATTGAGCACTTCCTGTAATATTAAAAAGTAAGCAGGTGATGGTCGTCTTCAATATGAGTATTATAAACATATAAAACCATTTCAATACCTTCTGGTCGTCTTCCAAGGGGTTGTCCTCTGCGCTTGCCTTTTCGTCCTTCCATTTCATCCATTACCATCGGAATACGAATGTGCCTTCTTCGACCACGACGAAGCAATTTTCTATTGGGAATGATGGTAGGTCCTGTATACTCGAGCCATTCATATTGATTTGGAAAAGGGTGGAATCTTTCGGACCAAGTATCATGCAGATTTGCAGCAGTGTAATAAGGTGAAACAAATTGAGATAAGTTTAAATGTCTGACCCTTATCACCGCTAATACATGCGAACATGGTATGCCGGTCAGATTTGGTTTCAAACAGGTGCAACGCGTAAAAACTCCCTCTTCGAGTAATACGTGATACTTGAAATTTTCAAATTCACCATTCGGTAAGGTCTCGCCTTGATGCAAAACTTCAAAATCCCCTTGCTCTGATCGATAGGGGTCTACTCGATGTGGTCGTGACTTGTCACCTCTCTTAATTAGTTTCTCCGTAACACTACGAGACCAAACAAAACCATCACTTACGGTTGCACTAGATGCGATTCTCCGATCATCAAACCAACTCACGCACTTGTACCAGGTACCTTCCACGATAGCCACAACCGGCAACATACGAACAGCTTTGAACACTCGATTCAAAGATTCAGATCCGTTACTTGTCATTATGCCCCAACGATATCCGTTGTCGTACCGTTGTGCCCACTTTGATGGATTCACAGACTCTTTTGGATCACTCTCTAGTCTTTTTCCAACCGTCTTTAAATACTCATATGCGCCTGGATATTGTGCTTTTATAGATTGCATGTGCTCTTTAAATCGACGAGGTTTCTTCTTCGATGCAGCACGCTTAAATAATTTCTTTAGATTATCGTCTGGAAATTTTGAGTACAAGTTCTCGGCAACGTGTTGCATACAATATCGGTGCACTGCTTCGTCGTTTGCCTCCGACCATCCATATTGGGGATATTCAAAAACAGCCTTAATTCCCTTGTGGCGGTCTGATAGTACACACATCTTACCAGGTCCGATAACTTCTCGACGCAACCAATTCATGAACCAACCCCAATTTTCTAGGTCTTCCTTCTCCACCAATGCAAATGCCAATGGTATCAATTGATTCTCTGCATCGTACCCGCAAGCCATCAGTAATCTTCCCTCATAACGACCCGATAAGAAACCTGCGTCGATACTTATCACCGGACGAATGTACTTTACTGCCTCAATGCACGGTCCCCATGCCCAAGCCGCAGCATGGAAATAACGTACTTCAGGTTGATTGGTAGGAGTCGTCAGGATAGCATACTTCATTGATGGATTCGTCGATTGGATGGCATTAAAATAACGAGGAAGCAACGCATATGATCCCTCCCAAGTCCCAAATATTTTCGCAATTGCTAACTCCCTGCCTCCCCATAACTTGGCGTATGATGGATCAGCACTGGGAAATTTTGCTTTAACTAAATGTCTGACATTTTTAATTGTCATGGTTGTATCTTCATTCATTTCCTTTTTAATAGCACCAGCAATTATCTTGGCCGTAAGTTGTGCATGATCTACTCGTGTAATCGATTGGATACAAGTGTGCGGGTATGGGTTGGTTCTTATTGTCCAAAAATTATTACCTTTAGGACATACAGCGTACAACCTCCAAAAACATCTCTGATCTTTGCAAACCATAACTAGCCTCGTCGCGCTACTCCTTTCTGTTTTAATCTCTATATTCCCTTTGATGTGATACTCACTAATGGTCCATTGTAACTGATCTTTTGAATTAAATACACGATTTTCTGCCAAGGGATCGTCTGACGAGTTTTGTACTTCAGTGTAAATTTCATTGAAACCAGATATATCACTAAGCTCCTGTACTGGGTGATATTTTTCTGATCTTCCTTGTACAATTATCCGATGATTCGGATGATCGTTAGGATTATAATCCAAATCGTCTTCGTCAGAGGTGTATCCATAATCTTCTCCTGTTTCCCATTCTCCCGCTACGGGTAATATATTCTCATCGTCATCGCCTTCGTTTTCTTCAGGAATATTAGATATGGGCTCATTAAGATCTATAATTGGTGAATGTCTTGCGGGAGAGATATGAAGAGTATGGCCAGAGCTATAAGGTAATGTCTCTTGACTAACTCTCAGAGGCTCTTCATCCGTGTTAACAACATTTTCACCTGTGCGACCTAAGTTATCAGGATTCTCATTTGTCCGATTTGGCACCAGATCAACATATAATTCAACAAATCTCCAATTCATTTCTGATTGTGCCATTTGCAATATCATTCGCCACTCTATGTCATCGCGAATGGGAATTAAACAAAAATGATAAGAAGGTGGGATCGCAGTGTTATATCGAGCGACAACATTGAGCGAATATTGACTCTCAAATATCCCCAACCATTTGTATATTGTATTTTTCACATCTTCATACCGGGTGTCTTCATTTCTCGAAAAAGTAAATTTTGAATCACAACTATATTCCATACCATACGGGCCATTTCGAGTCTCACCATCCATATATATGGAAATTGGAATCATCTTTCTTCACTCCAACTGTATAAATTTCCCAATTAATAATATACTAATACTTCAGAAATAAAATAATTCTAAATTAATTTATAATAAAATAATTCTAATTTAATTTATAATAAATTAATTTACACTAATTCAAATTTTAACTCTATAAATTAATACAATTTAATTTATAATAAAATAATACCTAAAATGACTTAGCAACTCTTTAGAATTTGCAAAATCTTCACTTCACTTCTCTATCTAAATTCCTAAATAAATTCTCTAACTCTTAGATTTATTATAATTACAAAATAATAATATACTAATAGTTCAAAAATTACGAAATTCATACATAAATCATCTACAAAATAATTATAAATTAATTTACACTGATTCACATTTTAACTTCAAAAATTATTACCATGTAATTAAAATAAAATAATATCTTATATTTAAAATGTGCAAAACCTTCACTTCACTTCTCTATCTAAATTTCTACAAAATTTCTCTAACTCTTTAATTATTATAATTACTAAATTAATATTATACTAATAGTTTAAAAAATACGAAATACGTACATAAATCAACTACAATTATAATAATTATAAATTAATTTACAATAATAATAATACCTGTAATCAACTAAATTTGAAGAATTATAACAATTATAAGAATTATAGCAATTCACTTTGAAGAATGAAAGTAAATTTGAAGAATGAAAGTAAATTATAACAATTCAACTAAAATTATAATTCTTATAAATTAAAAAACAATTGTAATAATACCTGAAATCAACTATCAATTATAACAATTATAATAATTATAAATTAAATCAACTAAATTGAAGAATTTAAGCAAAAATAAAATAATACCTCAAATTACTTGTTTATCTTCAATTATCAATATCTCTCTTCAATTATAAGCATCCCCTCTCTTTCTCTCTCTCGGCTGGTGTATAAATAATAAGTAACTCCGGGTTCAATGTGATCGCCATAACTCCGGGATCACAGCAGCCTCCATAACTCCGGCAACTGTGATTCCGGAGTTATGGGGATCACAGTGAACCCGGAGTTACGTAGGGCGCTGTGATCCCGGAATGGCTAGAATCGTGATTTATGTCCAAATTTTGCCATTTTGGTATTTTATTAATTTATTTTGGTTAATTAAAAAAATTTCGGGACTATCGATATCGATGTTATTATGCACACTTAGTTGAATTATTATCCATATTATTTGAGTTATTATGCATGTCTTTTTGTACTGAAATAGTTATGTATGTTATTTTTTGTACTGAAATAGTTATGCATGCTATCTGACTTATTATGCACATTATTTTGTTAACATGCATAATATTTTTTTCAGTACAAAGATAACATAAATTAAATAACATACATAATAACTCAAATAATATACATAGTAACTCATTTAAATGTGCATAATAATATCAATATCGATATCTTCGAAATATTTTCCATATAAAATAACAACTATGGTTAATTTGTTCAAACAACTGGGGTTCAACTTGCTTTTATTCTTATTAATTATTTGAATTATCATGCAACTTTTTATGTTAAATTAGGACAGATACATCTCTTGTGGCCCTCGACCTCCGATTTTATAATAATTGAAATTAAATTAATTAATTATATTTAGACAGAAAGATTATCTGAAAAACTTTAAAAATAGAAAATGTCGGGTGGTAACACGGGTCTTTTGGCTTTTGCCAAAAAAACCGGTGTTGCCAACACTGGTATTTGGCTTGTTTCAATTTTGCGACAAAACAGTTGTCATTGAATTTTTTTAATAATAAAATATTATAGTTTAATTGATGAGTTGGATTATATTTAGGTATTTTTTGTAACAACTTTGACTACGCTCGTCGACATCGTAAATAGTTTATTTATATTGTCGCAAGTCATCGAGCTGTAGATATTTGAGTTTACTTCTGTTTCATCAAGTCTGATTTGCGATCGGAGAAACGAGGGATTCAAAATTAATTCTGACGCAAACTCATGATAAAAAATGACTAATTAAGACATAAGTTGAAGATGAGACAAATTTGAGATGCACATACCTTCGATCACAAATCAGACTCGATGCGGTGAAAGTAGACTCGAATATCTAAAGTTAGATGACTTGCGATGATAAAGAACCTAATTACGATCCTGAGAAGCACCGCTGAAGTTGTTAGAAAAGCTTACCTAAATACAACACAACTCATGAATTATAATATTAATATTTTCAACAATAAAATATTCAACGTACAAAAGGTTGAACTTTTTCTATGTCTGACCTGAAAAATAAAATAATTCAAAAGCAAACAACTTGTTTGCTGGGGCAAAAAACTCAATTGATTCTTCAAAAAGGTCAGTATTCGCAGCACCGGCCTTTTTTATTATTTGAAATTCAACAGCAAGCTTTCTTTCTATTTGTAATTTATTTATTATATTTGTAATATTAAAAAATTCGGGATAATCCATTCGTGTCTAGCTAGCTAGATTATGAATATGAATATGAAAGGTATTAGACACTATACTAACAAAAAAATGGTCTCTATCTATTCTAGCTTTCAGAATATAATTTAACAATAAAAGAAGATTATAATAATGGAACAACATCACAAAAAGAAAATAAAATAGAGGAGAAATATATTGAAAATTCTTGTCGTGCAAATTCTCTTTCTTTCCTTTTTTTTTTTTTTTTTTTTGCTATTAGATAGACCATCAAGATGATCTCCAAAACGACTCGGCTGATGGTTTTTTATATATGAATATTCAAGTAAATCCTAGCAACATTTTTTTTAAGCTCATGACATGAATGCAATATTTAGAAAATTAGGTTTAACTCTCTGATTTTTCTTTAGAACAGAAAATTCAAGGTTTTCACTTTCTTTTGAACTTTGGATGCAGCAACCAGTCATGGAGAGGAAGTGATGAATTGGTAGCGAGTATTTTATTTATGGGCTGAATTTGAATTTGGAGCTAAACTTGGTGTGTATTGGTCTTCTCCATGCTAAAGCCTGTTTTGAAAATATTAATTAGCATTTGATTACATTTAGACAAAATCTAAAAAGGCGTGCTGAATTAGAATGATTCTAGGGCAAAAATAAAGAATAAATCATGTCTATAGGTTTTTAGAGTATTCTACTTCATCTATTTTACAATTGTTTAGTTAATATAATTATATTTATATTTAGAATATATAGTGGAAACATAGCAGCAATAATCCTATTGCATGGCTATTCAATGAATGAGGACAAATGTTTGAAATTGCAGCATAAATAAGTTAAAAGAAATACTTTCATTAATTATGAAACATGGTAAGTAAATTAAGTTTGTAGGAATAATATTAACTTACATCAACTTATTTTGCCATGAATAAAATACATATTTGATAATAAGTCGAAATTGTATGCATGCATTGAGTAGGTTTTAGTATTATAATTGTTATAGTTATGTTAATCATGGAGATTACAGCCAAAACAGTAACCATGGATCATACATATTCTTATCATGGAGATTTAATTGTAACATTGGAATGATGATTCCTAGCATGGAGATTTAATTTTTGAACCATAAACAAAATATTCAGTTAATGTCTTCAGAATTGCATGTCCTTTTGTACTTTTCCGGTGAATTTTCTTTGTGTTCAATTTTTTAAACTTCGTGTAGCTTTAGCAATCGATGGGTCCAATCTTGTTGCTTTTCTCGTTTTGGCAAACACAGACTCCAACATTCAACTATTCATAGACAAATGTGTCGATAGCAATCAAGTATTTATAATGCAAAATTTTACTTTGTTAATTTGATGATCAAATCATGCCCTGAAAATTATTTCCATTCAACTCTATTTATAATTTATAAGTTCGTTTTATACTACAACTTGTGATTAAATTATTTGAATAAAACACGAGTCCTTGAATATATCGGGTAAGAAATGCTTGTTACAAGTTTAAGAATCACATATATATCAACTAAACCATTCTCGTGTCATGCTCGAAAACACACATTTTACTTTCTTTCATCTTCAAAAATCATATTTTCATGTTGGAAGTACCTAATTTAAAATTACAAAGTTTATTTGGAGTACAAAATCATATATATAAGGATGCTAAGCCACCTATAATAAAAAGAATTATAAAATTTTCCTTTAGACCTCAAATGTTTTTAAATTATTAATAATACTTAACCTGTTTATAAACAAAAATTATACAACATTTTCAATGTAGCCTCTCGAATGGTTGATTTTATAGTTCTTCCATGTCTATGATGTTTACATTTTGATAGTTTTCTTTTTAATTCTATGCTAGTTTAAAACTTGAATACTTCGAAAATGAGTAGTCTAAGTACTCCAAGTCATTCCATATAACATGAATTTTGATGTATTTATATGGTTCGAAGTGACTTGAAGTACATATAGTACACATATTCATAATACCCAACATTTTCCATTAGAATCATATACTGATTAAAGTCCAATTAGATAAATTGGAACCAAACAATTCCGCTCTCCGAGCTATATATTCATTATTTTTATGTCGAACAACAAGAGAAACAACGAAAAATAAACGAGCACTTTCTTTCTATTTTTTTAAGAGTCCAACTAACGGTCCTCCAATTTTCGTCCTTCAATTTTGTCCCCCTAATTAATTTTCTAAAATGGAAAAGTCAAACAGTCAAATGCTTTCTAAAAATGAAAAGTCAAATAGTCAAACACGAATAAAAATAGAAAGTTGGATCGTGCATTCTTCTGAACGTTTTCGTCCTACACTATCTTGAATGTTTCACAAAATGCATGGGGTGTAAATTAACTAAAATAGGTGTTCGGACTAAATAAAACAGGTATTCATATTAACTATTTTGAGCCTGTTTTGCACTGTTTTAAGTATGCTTTGCACAGAATGAATGGAGTGCAAACAAAATAAAATCGGTGTTCAGACTAAATAAAACAATTCTATTTTTGCACTGTATCAAGTTCGATTTGCACATAATACATGGGGTGCATACTAATAAAACATGTATTCAGACTAGTTAAAAAATGTGTTTATACTAGTTGTTTCAAGTATGTTTTTGCAATGTTTCAAATTTGTTTTGCACAAAATGCATGAGGTGCAGACTAAATAAAATAAGTGTTCAGACTAAATATACTTCATACTAGCCGTTTCAAATATATTTTGCACTTTTTCAAGCATTTTTTTGAGGAAATTTGAGCAAAAAACGTGCAGAAAAACTAAAAAAAATGTGATTTGGAGGCTTTAGAAGCATTTTTTGAGGTCAAAGCAGCGTCGTTACAGGATTATAGCCCGGTAAAGTATATGTGTCTTGTCTTGCCATTTTCGAAAAAATCTCATACGCGTGAATCGGAGTTACGAGTCAAAAGTTACGTTCATTTGAAGATCAAACGTTATTTTGTGCTTGTTTTTTTAAAACGATTAAAATGTGTTCATACTAACTAAGCATGTGGTCATATTAACTTCTCTGGTGATCATACTAACATCTCAGGTGGTCACACTAACTAATAATATGATCATACTAACTGCTGAAGTGTTCATACTAACTAATGATGTATGTGGTCATACTAGCTATTTCGATAGTCATACTAACCACTCTGGTGATCATACTAACATCTCGGGTGATCATACTAACTAATAATGTGATCATACTAACTGCTGAAGTGCTCATACTAACTAAGGATTTATGTTGTCATATTTCTTCTGATGGTCATACTAAATAAAATAGGTGATCATACTAATCTCACAGGTTTTCATACTAACTGCTCAAGTGCTAATATTATGGATGTGCCCATACTAGCTCCTCTGATGATCATACTAACTTCTCTAGTAGTCATACTAAATAAAATAGGTGGTTATATTAACTGTTCAAGTGCTCATACTAGCTCCTATAGTGGTCATACTAAATAAAATAGGTGGTCATACTAACTTCTCAATTGCTCATACTAACTACTCAAGTGCTCATACTAACTAAGGATGTCATCGTACTAGTTTCCCTCGTGGTCATACTAAATAAAATAAGTGATCATACTAACTACTCAAGTGCTCATACAAACTAAGAATGTGTTCATACTGGCTCATCTGGTGGTCATACTAAATAAAATAGGTGGTCATACTAGCTAACATCTTAGATGGTTATACCAACATCCAAGGTTTTCATACTAACTTTCCAAATGTTCATAGTAATATCCAGGATGTTAATACTAACTTTTCAGGTGTTCATACTAACTACCAAGCTGTTGATACTAACTATCTAGTGGTCATACTAACTATAATGTGTTCATACTAACTATAATGTGCTCATACTAGTTGAAAAAGATGTTCATGCTACTGAAAAAGATAACAACCATTATGAATACAAAGAAAGTCAGAGGCAATAGGTCGTTCGTTGCTTTTCGTTTTCGTTCTCAGATCTACCATCACTTTCTCGTTTTCAGATATGTCGTCACTTTAAACATTATTTTCATTTTTGACAGTTTTCTCGACATTTCTAATAATCTTTCGTCGAAGAGAATGTAAAAAAAAAGAAAAAAAATATGCAGTTGCAAGAGAACGAAAAAATATTCAAAAAATAAAACAAAACAAAAAAGAGAGTGGACGAGCGAAAGAGAGAAGGTTATGAATTAGAAAATTTTCTCTTTTTCTATTCATAGTTGTCGGGCCATCAATTTCACAAGTTATTTGTCGGCGCCAGTGATCATGATTCTCTTTTTTTCTTCAAATAAAATGAAGACTAAACCATGCAACTTTAAATATTTATGAAAAAAATCATTCGGATTTCGAAATTTTTTATCTCCTAATCATTGTTCTCAAATATTTCAAACAATTTTCCAATCAGACTTTTGAACATACAATTTCTTAAAGAGATTATTGTCTTAATAACTGAAATGTTATTTTGTATTTTATAGAAATGTTTATGATAAACTTTTTAGGAACCTCAGAATTTCTCTAAGTAGCAAATATTTATGATAAGACTTCTCTCGTGAGAACACACTACAAATCTGACATTTAATAGCAGGTGAAAATATTCATTTAATATCGGACATAAAGGTTGTTGTTAAAGGGGTTGTTAAAGGTTGGAGCACTCGCTATTAAATATGAAATTTTATATCAAATTTTAGTCAAGACTCTCTATAAAAAGTGACTTTCATACCAGACCTTAGTCAAGATTCCCTATAAAAAGTGACTTTTTATAACGGACCTTAGTCAAGACTCGCTATAAAAGGTCACTTTTATAACGGGGGTCCCCTAGCACCCGCTATAGAAGGTTTTGCAAAAATAAAAAAAATGGTTGCTGCTACGAGCATTTATTGCGAAATAGACTAATTTGATAGGCATTTTTTGCAGAATTGTATGTTTGTATATATAATTAAAAGAAAATTTCACTATTTGCAAATATGTCATTTTATTGCTGTAATGTATTTCTCCTTTGTATATTAGTTGTAATATATCTTTTTAAAGTACTTATTTTTTTTTTTTGCAGATATGCTTTTCTGTAAATAAACGATCTTATCAACAACCTAATTTTATTTTTACAGCAGTAATTAAATGAGTTGTGAAAAAAATTAAGGAGACGATTAGACGAATGAAGGAAAAAAACTTAAAGCTCATATATATGTCTATCATTCAGAGCGAAAATAGGAAGAAATAAATTAATAAAGAATTTTTGAATGTAAGCTTGAAGGAGCACAATAATATTTGGAGGAAGGAAAAATGAGAGAATTAAGATTTTTGTGAGAAGAAGGAAGAATGCGGGAGAGTTGATGTCTTTTATAGAGAACGAAAATTGCTGAAAGAAAAAATGTATCTTAATCCGTGAGACACTGTAATTTTTTCGAGTGTTGAATTGACAAGAATTCACGATGAGATTGAGAACTAAATGGTGATCTATGAGCTAAAATTTTAATCTGTTCAGGACTTTTTATAGCGGGTATGTAGGCAAATTCGATTTAAAAACTTTTTATACCGGACTCCTAGTACCTCCTGATAATACTTCTAGTATTAATCCTAGGACCACTAGAGAGAACCGGAAACTTGAGCGGAAGCCTAACCTTGTTCCATGCCTTGAAATTCTCGGAATTGACGCTTTTCTGTATCCGGACAGCGGTGCGGCCCTTCTCTTCTTGCTACTCTTGTGTTCTCTTCTCCACTCTTCGGTGTGGCAGCGGGGTCTTCCAAAAGAGCAAGTCACGGTAGCCGGTTCCCTTTTTCCCTTACGCGGCAACTCCTTGTAAAACCCGATGGAGAGGCTCTACAACGATCTATCCTCTTCCTTAATCTTTTCTCTAATTACTTAGAGTAATTTTTCTATAAATTTTCTGTTGAGAGAGAGAGGATGACTTGTCTTTGGGGACCAGGTGCCTTTTAGAAAAGGTGCATGGTAATTTTGCAATTCAGTCCATCAATAAATTGCTAATTACCAACTATGATTTCTGCACATTAAAGGGTCCTTTCCGATAACACTTTATATCCATATGTAAATATACTTTATTGATCACTTGATTATGGATATTAATGACATATAATTAATATATAATTGTATAACACGTAAGTCCATAAACTTGTCGTTTCATATGGCGTCCCATATGGCACGTACGATTATAAAATCCAACAATCTCCCACTTGGACTATGTGTGTAACCTTTAATTATATATTAACAGAGCTCTTTCCTTTTTGTCACTTTAAGTGTCAAACAATTCCGTCCATCAGCGATATCAACAACAGACTTAAGCAGCACTTCGTCACATTTATGAGTGACTAGACCGACATAAATCATGATGCTAATACAACTGAATGACATGAATCATGAAATGGATGTGCAGTGTGGAAATCACACGAAATGTGATCTACGTGTCTGTTTCCAACTTGGTCCTTTTCCTTTTGAGATCAACCGAATCCAGAATAAAACCTTAACTGAATAATATACATGCACAATATAACTTTAAAACTTTAGCCTTTAACTTTAACTTTAGAGTGCATTATATTATATAAACAAATGTCTGTAAATACATACAATTTTTCAAGCACTACAACAAACTTATCAGACTCCCACTAAAACTGAACATCATCCGCTGAATTACACCCATACGACCAACATGCCCATGGAAAACTTTGGGAATCAAACCCTTAGTCAGCGGGTCAGCTATCATGAAATCTGTACCAATGTGCTCAATACTGATCAGACCATTCTGGACTCTTTCTTTAACAGCCAGGAACTTAATGTCAATGTGCTTCGACTTGGTTGAGCTCCTGTTGTTATTTGAATACAGCATCGCAGAGTTATTGTCACAATACATCTTCAATGGTGACTGGATAGTCTCCATTACCCGCAGCCCCGTGACAAAGTTGCGTAGCCATATCGCTTGATTTGATGCTTGATAACAAGATACAAATTCTGCTTCCATGGTAGAAGTTGCAACCAATGACTGCTTTGCACTTTTCCATGAAACAGCTCCTCCGGCCAACATAAAAATGTAACCAGTAGTGGACTTCTTGCTATCTTGACATCCCGCAAAATCGGAGTCAGTGTAACCAACGATCTCAAGCCTGTATGACCTCCGATACGTCAACATGTGATGCTTCGTTCTTTGTAAGTACCGCAATACCCTCTTGGCTGCTTTCCAGTGATCCAATCCAGGATTACTTAGGTACCTGCCTAGCATTCCAGTAATGTACGCAATGTCCGGTCGCGTACATACTTGAGCGTACATAATACTCCCAACTGCTGAAGCATAGGGAATATTTTGCATTTCTGACTTGTCAAGTTCTGTCCTTGGGCACTGATTGAGACTAAACTTGTCTCCTTTTGCCACTGGAGTATCAGCTGGTTTGCAATGTTCCATGCCATATCGCTTAAGTACCTTATCGATATAACCTTCTTGTGAAAGGCCTAAGATACCTTGAGAACGATCTCGATGTATCTTTAATCCTAACACATAAGAAGCTTCGCCAAGATCTTTCATCTCAAAGAATCTATATAGAAATTTCTTGGTTTCACGCAACATGTTCATATCGTTTGTTGCAAGCAATAGGTCATCAACATACAAAACCAGAAACATAACTTTACTCCCACTGAACTTGTGATATATACATTCGTCAATCTGATTTGCCTCAAAACCGAATGAGACAATAACCTGTGCGAATTTAAAATACCACTGCCGAGACGCTTGCTTAAGTCCATAAATGGATTTCTTTAATTGACAAACCAGACTCTTTGGATCATCCGTCTCAAAATGAGGCGGTTGAACCATATAAATGGTTTCATCAAGTTCACCGTTTAAGAAAGCGGTCTTTACATCCATTTGATGGAACTCAAGGTCCAAGTGTGCTACTAAAGCCATGATGATCCTAAAAGAATCTTTCGTCGACACAGGTGAGAAAGTTTCTTTATAGTTTATGTCCTCCTTTTGGGTAAAACCCTTAGCAACAAGTCGTGCTTTGTACCGTTCCACATTACCATTCGAATCCCGTTTGGTTTTAAATATTCATTTACAACCAACAGCTTTCGCACCCTTAGGTAATGGAACAATATCCCAAACCTTATTGTCATACATAGACTTTATTTCATCATTCATAGCTTCAATCCACTTTTCTGAATTTTGACAATTGATTGCTTGATGGATATTTTCAGGATCTTCTTCCATCATACCAATGTCAAATTCATGCTCTTGAAGATATACTACATAATCATTTGATATAGCATTTCTTCTGACACGAGTGGACTTCCTTAATGGCACAAGTTCTTGAGGTATTGAAGTTTCCTCAATTGCATCATCCTGTACTTGCACATCCTTATCGTTATGCACAATTTCTTGTACAGCTCGTATGTCATCCTCTTCGGTTTGTATAGTTTCCTGTACAACCCGAGTAGGACTACCTATGTGCAACAATGAATCATCAGATGTATTTGAACCTTGTGCAATCTCACCGACCACTGGTTCGATTTGCATCTCCGTATCATCTGATTGATTATCATCTAAATTAATAGACTGATGCATATTATTCTCCCGTGGAATCGAAATATCCTCAAAGAACTTAACTGTATTCGTCTCGAATATAGTTCTATTAGTAGGATTATAAAACTTGTACTCCCGTGACCTTTCTGCATAGCCAACAAAATAACAGCTAACTGTCCTTTCGTCCAGTTTCTTTTCATTTGGCCTATAAGGCCTAGCCTCAGCTGGACTACCCCATATCCTGAAATGTTGTAAACTAGGTTTACGCCCAGTCCACAACTCATATGGAGTTTTAATAGCTGCCTTAGTTGGTACACGATTGAGAATGTAAGCTGCGGATTTAAGCGCTTCACCCCAGAGGAACAATGGTAAAGTAGTGTGACTAAGCATACTACGCACCATTTCCATTAATGTACGATTGCGCCTTTCTGCAACCCCGTTCATGGCAGGCGAACCTGGCATGGTATATTGTGGCACAATCCCATTTTCCTCTAGAAACTTGGCAAACGGCCCTGGACATTGTTCACCCGAACCGTCATATCGACCGTAGTATTCACCTCCACGATCCGATTTGACTTGTTTAATCCTTTTATTGAGTTGCAACTCAACCTCAGCCTTGAAGGATTTGAACATGTCCAAAACTTGCGCTTTCTCTTTAATTAAATATATGTAGCCATAACGTGTATAATCATCAATGAAACTAATAAAATAAGTGTGTCCATTTCTGGTAGCCGTATGAAATGGTCCACAAATATCCGTGTGAATTAGTTCCAATGCATCTGTTGCACGTCTAGCTTCATATTTTCGGACTTTCGTTTGTTTTCCTTTAGCACATTGTATGCACGGATCAAAATCTGACATTTCTAAAGAATCAAGAATTTCATTTTTGACAAGACGTTCCAATCTCTTGCGAGAAATATGACCTAGTCGTCTATGCCATAAAGCACTTGAATTCTTGTGAGTTAATTTCTGTTTAACATTCCGAGTACTAGTATGCAAGGATTCATTAGTCGAAGCAACAACCCTTAAAGCATAAAGCTCATCATATTCAGACATTTTTCCAAATCCAACTAATTTAGATTCATGAAACAACCTGAAATTTCTGTTTTCAAACATGCAAGAAAAACCATTCTTGTCCAAACTAGAAACAGAAATTAAGTTCCGCCTAAACGACGGTACTACAAATGTCTCATACAAATCCAAATAAAAACCAGAATTTAGTAAAAGCTTAAAATGTCCAATAGCTTCAACTTCCGCCATATTGCCATCCACTGAGTATATGTATTTTTCTACATCACTTGGCCTTCGATGACTCAGGCATCCCTGCATAGACACAGAAACGTGAGTGGTGGCACCAGAATCGTCCACCAAGTGTCTATTGGTACTGAAACAGTATTAACTTCAGAACAAACTAAAGAGTAAAATGTACCTTTCTTTTCCTTCTTGGCTAACCAAGCTTGGTAGTTCGTACACTCCCTCTTGTAATGTCCATTTCCTTTGCAAAAGTAACATACTTCCGACCCCGTTGCGGCAGTCGGCTGTTTGCCCTTGGCATCCTTTTGTTTCTTTTGTCCCTTATCCTTAACCTTATCCGCAGCTTTGCGTTTCTTATTCCCCTTTTTCTTAGAAGTTGTGGCAACATTAGCACTTTCTACAGTTTCATTCTTCAACCTTTCCTCCTCTTGAACACAATGAGATATGAGCTCATTAACTGTCCATTTTTCCTTTTGACAATTATAGCTCACAAGAAAGTGTCCAAACTTAGGAGGTAACGAGTTAAGAATCATGACAACCAACATGTCATCCGACACGTCCAGTTTCATGGCCCTCAACTTTGAAACCATATGAGTCATCTCAAGGATGTACTCCCTTATGTTACCATTACCAGAATACTGTTTTGAGCAGAATTTCTTTAAGAGATTACCCATCTCGATTTTCTCATTCTTTACAAATCTCTGCTCAATATCAGCTAAGAATTCCTTAGCTGTAGTGGTGTCAGAAACGTCTCCCCTGAAAACCTCAGGAATAGTCTTTTGCATGACCTTAAGACACATGCGATTTGACCTTAACCAGCGGGACATATCCAGTTTTTTATCATCAGTACTGTCTGGAGTTAGTTCCGCTGGCTTGTCTGCCTGTAATGCAATGTCCAAATCAACAAGACCAAGAACAATTTCCAATTGATCTTTCCATTCCTTATAGTTAGAACCATTGAGAGTCGGAATATCCTTAATGCTAGCAATATTTGCTGGAAAAAATTTCAAAGAACAAGCAACGCATTTAAAACCTTAGACTTTAATAATAAAATTAAATCATAATCAGAACACTCCATCTTCTAATCATTTTTCAATACTAAGTGCTCTTTGGAGTCAGTTAATATTGTCCAACAATTAGGCGTAGTAAATAAAATATGATAATTCTTTATATGTCAATTAGTCACCTTTCTTTGGGCCGATGTACTAATCACATATTAACCTTATAATTATCAACCATTTATTTACCACTAACCATATATATATGATTCAGCTAAGTATTGTCCTTCCTTTGGGCTGATCCAGTACTTACATACAACATATATATAACCTTTTATAAATTAGAAAATAAATAATCATTTGATATGAGAGCTCACTTTGGCGAGATGATATCATAATCATTTATTTACTAAGATATATACTTTAATAGTTCTATTATGATTCAAAATTATTCCTTAAACAGACCACTAAATTAAAATAATTGGTCAGGTATTTTGGTTCACAGTACAACCTTTCAGAATTAGTTAATTTTGTACTGAACAGTTCAATCCGTTATAACGATTGTAACCATTACATAACGGTTGGTTCTAGTTCTTATCTGTTTTGGCCAAAATACGCGACTTTTCACTAAACTGTTATAACGGTATCTAACCGTTATATAACGGTTGGGTCTGTTTTTGCAATTTTTTATGCACAGATCAAGATTTTGGTAAATTAAGTTTACACTAATACCATACTTATAATCTTAATATACTGACCTTTTAGAATTTCTAAAATTTTTCCTTTGAAATTCTATAATTTAACCATACTTTAATACAATTTAAATACCGTAAATTGCATTTCCTATTTTAATGGTGATATTTCTGGTCTAATAAAGTAATTAAACCATCAATTAATGCGTTAAATACTTAATGAACTGATTACCAAACTTTATAGAATTTTTCCAAAATTTATTTTTTCAGAAAAATAAATTTTATTTCGTATTTTCCTTTGAAATCACTCATTTATCAGTATTTTTCAAATTAAATAACACTCTGTAAAAAGTCCTTTAAAAATCCGAAAAAAATTTGTAACATCACCAAAAATTCAGTAACATCAGAGAATATAATAAAGACCTTATTTCTCTGAAAAATTTCACGAAAATACTTAAAAATCATCAAGATATATCATGAAAAACTGAAACTTTCTGAATCAGGTTTTCTGCATTAATTGCCTTAAATCCTCAATATCATCACTAAATAAATTCCAAAAATTTTTGGAAAATTCACCAAAAAATCCGAAAATTCGAGACCTTTTAGAATATGCAAAAATATGTATATATCCTTTTGAAAACTTTTCACGAATTCAAGATTTAACAGAAAATCCTGAAATCTGAAAATACCGAGAAAAATCGAATTTTGTCAATTTAAAGTGAATTTTCAGACCTTTCATGGAACAACCTTATGGTTCTCATGAAGTTGGCTCTGATACCAATTGATAATACTTCTAGTATTAATCCTAGGACCACTAGAGAGAACCGGAAACTTGAGCGGAAGCCTAACCTTGTTCCATGCCTTGAAATTCTCGGAATTGACGCTTTTCTGTATCCGGACAGCGGTGCGGCCCTTCTCTTCTTGCTACTCTTGTGTTCTCTTCTCCACTCTTCGGTGTGACAGCGGGGTCTTCCAAAAGAGCAAGTCACGGTCGCCGGTTCCCTTTTTCCCTTACGCGGCAACTCCTTGTAAAACCCGATGGAGAGGCTCTACAACGATCTCTCCTCTTCCTTAATCTTTTCTCTAATTACTTAGAGTAATTTTTCTATAAATTTTCTGTTGAGAGAGAGAGGATGACTTGTCTTTGGGGACCAGGTGCCTTTTAGAAAAGGTGCATGGTAATTTTGCAATTCAGTCCATCAATAAATTGCTAATTACCAACTATGATTTATGCACATTAAAGGGTCCTTTCCGATAACACTTTATATCCATATGTAAATATACTTTATTGATCACTTGATTATGGATATTAATGAAATATAATTAATATATAATTGTATAACACGTAAGTCCATAAACTTGTCGTTTCATATGGCGTTCCATATGGCACGTACGATTATAAAATCCAACACCTCCCGCTATAAAAGCCTTCTATATCGGACCCCCTATAACGTCCGCTATAAAAGTCCATTTTTTATAGAGAACTTCACGGTCATCCGTTATAAAAGGTCCGTTTTTAATAGCTAAGGTGCTCTCTACCCGCTATAAATGTCCTGTCGATTTCTCTATGCACCTTTAATAGCCAATTTTCTTGTAGCTCCGGTATTAGTATCTCTGATATTAAATGTACAAAATTAATATTCAAATTGTCACTAGACAGATTTTATAACGAATGTTATGCAAATTTTCTATAAATTGAGACTATAATAAAACCTGTTGTAGTGACATCTGAAGCTTATGACGCAGGAAAGAATTTCAGTAGAAAGTCGAAAGTAGAAACTAATTAAAGAGTTTGTCTGTATTGCAAAGTTGTAATATTTACATGAGACAAACTGCCAAGCTCAGAATAATCTAGGGAAAAAAGCACAAGCCAAAAAAATAAGTGGCATCTAGCAATCGAGGAAAATAGAGGAACAAGAATTAATCGAGAGGTTGAGAGTTTCACATGATCACACCACTTGATTCTCTCAGATAGTCTATATGTGCCTTAAAAAAATTGTGTCTTTTGCCAAAGTATTCCATTTCACATCATCTTGCTTTTCCTTTTTACTCTCACTAGAGATTGTCAGGCATAAAAGTAAGTGTTGTTACTAGTTACCTATACCTTTGCTTTAACTATAGTGCTGCCAGTACCTTCCATTAAATCCTTGGAAAAAAGATTTTTGTCGTAACGTTCTCTATACTATACATAGAAATTAGTTAACTTTAAATTTATGTTAATTATTTTGTTCTTTGTTAATGATTCTGTCATTCTGATTCTCAGATATATGGAAAAGATCAAACGACTAAGGACTGTAATATTAAAAACACAATTAAAGTAATTAGAAACACCATCGCAAATCCCACAAATCAAGCTGGATTAGTTTAAAATGAGTTCATTTTCCTGAACATGAACACTCAAGGAAATATATATCTAGAAAGTAGTAAGATAAAACTTTCAAAATTTTAAAATTGGCTACCAGCAAATTAATCCCAAGTCATAACCAACTACACTTTTTCTTCACTTGTTTTTAACTTTTTTTGGAGTTTAAAGTGGTATATTTAGATACTTGTGTTTTAACATATATCTGAGTCTCAAAAGAAGTATCAAACTTCAGTCTTTTGATCTGCTAACCCACCACATTCGCAATGATACCAGTAACCAGTATCAACGAAAAGAAAGCAATAGTTGGCTTTTGTGTAATGGTAATTAGTAACAGGCTAGCTAAGAGCTTTTAACATAACAAACTGCAGAAACATTTCATATCAGCAGCCTCATAGCAAAATATTTTCTAACCAATTCCTTCGATGATCTGACGAAAATCGAAATCCTTCTCCCGTCAGCTTATTTCGACCGGTACCATATCAGATCTGATGCATCTCCAATCAGATGAGTTCTCCACGGTAGAGAATCAGTGCCTGCATAACTACATATATCCAAGAAATTTCTTATGCATAGATACTAATTAAATTTAGTCATTATGAGCTGTATGGTAAAAGTTACAACTTACAAGTGTGTACTATTATGAAAACAGGCGCACTCACGCAACAAAAAAGAAAAGGAACACATCCACACAACGAATCAGATAAAAAAAATTGTTCACGTCGGAACTCCATTCAATTGATTCCGATTAGAAAGCATAAGAAAAAGGCAGCTACCTTGTACAGTAGAAAAAGGCATGACATATTGACATGATGGTTGCATAGGGAACACGAGAACATGAGACATATATAAATTGTGGTCGATGTGTGTTAGAATGATCAATCACATATATAACACATATTTATCTGAGCCAACCCATCCTCTTCCGAGGACAGTATTTCTTACCAAATCAGAGTTCAAAAGAAATCAGCTATATTTTTCTAATACTTCATTCTCCTAGCCGTACACGTATCGAATACGGCTCGAATACGGATACGCCTTGGATACGGTGCGGGTGCGTATCAGATATGCCGCGCGGCGTATCCAATTATTTTATATTATTTGATTGACGGATTCGGTCAAGATACATTTATGATATGTTTTTTGATACGAATTGAGTTTTTGGATACGTTTGGGATACGTTTTTGAATACGGATTGGATTCTTTAGTAATATTAAATAAGCAATTGTGTATATTATAAAATATTAATCACACCACATAATTTATTTAGTATATTTTTTATATAACATGAACTCTTTTGTCAAGAAAATGTTTAATTAAAAGCTTATATTTTTTTTGTTATTTCATAAGTATCAATATATATTAAAAAAGTTGAATAGAAAAACAAATTTCAAACATTTTAATTGTTGTATCACCACATCCGCATTGTATCAGATACGATGCGCGCAGGAAATCAGCATTTGCAATCCCATCTCCACTCTAATTTATCTGATTATTCCAATGATGCAAATGGCCTTCACATCCACACAAACATTTGGGCATTTTTAAATGAGCGTTTTCATTATTGGGTTAGCAAAACAGCAGTAGATCAATTTTAAATAAAGTGTGTGCTCTAGCTTTGAAGGGCTTTTAGAGCGGAGCGAAAAATAATTAAGCCCTAACTAATAACAACAACCAGGCCTTGAATTTGTATGATCAATTGTATGCGTTCAGATCCCTTTCAAGTCTTTCTCATCACAAAATATACAAAATTTTATTTTATTTTTATTTCTCAGCTCGCAAGAAACTTATTTTATTTTTGGATTTTATTTTAGGACTTGTAAGATAAATTCCAAGGTAGATTATGTGTCTGCGTGCTAGTAATTTTGAGGTATTTTTTTTTTGTTTTCACTCTTGTAACTATTTTAGTTAATTAATTAAAAATAAATACGCAAAACCTACTTTCAAAAGAAAATTAAAAGTTGTCATGAAGTCGTCCAACTCTTAATTCCAGACTCGGTGCATCACAAGTTCACAACGTTCAATACAGTTCCTTTATAGCACTGTCAAATGCACTAAACGATCACGCAAATACATTTTTATGTTTACGTTATATTTTAAGAGCGTAAGAAATTTTCTCTTGTGTCTTACGTTGCATTTAATCAACATAAGAATTTTTCCTTGCGTTGAATGTTGCGTTTAGTTAAACGTAAGAAACGTTCAAAATGTCCAATTTTTTTAAACGTTTACAACTACTAATGATACACAACAAAGTCAAAAAATTATGAAAAAGATTCTGAAAAATAGAAAAAAAAAACACTGAGAACTCACATCAACAATAAATCAACATTGACAACAAATCAAAATATAAGTACATAATATTAAAACTAATTGTTTTTATCACATTAAAAATTAAATATTTTCCACCACAAACAAAAACCTCATGTAAATACTATACAAACAAAATCAACAAAAAAACAGGAGTTAGAAATCCTATACAAACTTATACAAGTCATTCCTCAATTAAGACTTCGGTCCTACTCCGATGGTTTCCCCCATTCAAACACATGCTCATCCTTATTCACATACCGATCATCCAATCGGAAGTCCCATAAACTCCAATCTATTGAACCTGCAATAAATAAAGAATGTTGTAAAATTATGTTTTCAGAAATTATAATTTAAAACTAGAGTTAATAAATAATTAATATTAATTTTGATGAAATTCTTACTTCTCTTCTTCTTGCCCTTGTCCTTGCCCTTGTTTCTTTTCCTTTTTTTGCTACTCTATGCTGCTTCCCTTCCTATGGTATTGTCGAAGTCAACCAATACAGGTCCTTGGTCACAGATTGTAAGTCAGGATAAACGATATTATACTTGTGTATATGATTCAAAAGGATATGAACAACATGTCTTGCCTTTTCTAGGTCCATATGTTTCAAAGAAAAATTATATCGCTAATGTGAATAGTATGAGCATTACTATAATTGGTCCATCTATTACTATATAACGGTGAATATTTCTAAAAAATAGTGAAGATTTATAATATAATTTTAAGACACTAAAGTCCTAAACCCTAAAACCTAAAGTCATAAATCCTAAATTCTAAACCAACTCATAAGTGAATATACCCTAAATTCTAACACAAAAACTCTAAATTTAACTAAATAATGAAAACGATCATTTAATAAATTGAGAGTGCAATCATTCCAATATTGAACTATTTTTTACTAATTGCAAAGCAATCATTTCCATTTTGGACTAATAAATAGTAATGAACATTGAACTTTGCGAGTAGGATTTTGTGGGTACTCGGTACGTACAAACTTTGAAATGCGCGCGAAGCAAGTTTAAGAGAAAGCTACAAAAGGAAAGATGAATTACGTCCATAGACGAGAGGGAGAAATGAAGCACAATGTCCTTGAGAAGAAGAGAGGAAGACGCGGAGTATTCTAGGAGGATAAGAAACGAAAAGGTGCTATAATGAACTTTCAGTACAAGTCTATGACTGTAAAGAAGTGAAAAGGCACTTTACTCTTTGGAAAGATCGATATTTTAATTATTTTATTATTTACAACTTTCCAAAACGCTTAACGCTTAAGGAATGCGAAAGGGCAAATTGTAATTGGTTTTAATTGTAATTGGTTTGTGTTTGGTGAAAAGATAATTGGGATTTAATTGGGATTTCTCTATATTCTTAATGAGCATTTTTTATCGTCCGAATTGTAATTGGTTTTTTATCTTCGCAAGCTATCAAGTTGTAAATATTCGACTTTACTTTATCGTGTTAAGTTTAATTTGCGATTGGAAGAATATGCATCTCAAATTTGACTCTATCGTAAATTAATGTCTTAATTAGTTATTTTTTCATCTATTTGTGTCTGAAGTAAATTTGAGATGCTAAATCAAACTTGACACAATAGAAATATACTCGAATATGTACAATGATAGCTTGCGACAGTAAAAAAAATACAAATTATAGTCCTGACGAGCGTAATCGAAGTTGGTGGAAAAAATTACTAACTATTAGTAATTTTTCTTCCAACTTCTTTACGTTTGACGGGACTAATTAGAATTTTTTTCGTCGTCACAAACTATCGAGTTATAGATATTCGAGTCTATTTTTTACCATATCTGATATAATTGCGATCACAGAAAGGTGATCTTAAATATGTCTCATTCGTAAACTCATATCTTAATTAGTTTTTTTCATTGATTTGTGTCAGAATCAAGTTTGAGGTGCTCATTTATCCGATCGCAAATCAAACTTGACACAATGAAAATATACTCGAATATATACAGCTTTATAGTTTGTGATGATAAAAAAAACACTAATTACAATCCTGACGAGCGTAATCGAGGTTGGCAAAAAATTGCTAATTGTTAGTATTTTTCCACCAATTTCACTTATGCTCGTTGGGACTGTAATTAGTATTTTTTATTGTCGCAAACTATCGAGCTGTAATTCGAGTATATTTTCATTGTGTCAAATTTGATTTGAAATCGGATGAAAGAGCATCTCAAATTTAATTATGACAGAAATCATTGATAAAAAAATAACTAATAAAGACACTAACTTACAAAATAGTTAAATTTGAGACGCACTTTCCTCTAACCACAAAAAAAAAATTCACATGATAAAAATAACTCGAATATTACGACGACTAGCTTGCGAAGATAAAAAAATTAGTTACAATTCTAATGATGAAAATATTAATAAAACACGAACTGTACATGATCGAAATTAGATGATTAGCATGTAATAAAAAATTGCACAAAATCATCTTTGTTTCAAGATTGCACGGCAACCACTGTACATTTCAGATTTTATTTTACTTTTTGAATATTGTTAATAATATTTTTTTTAAATTTGGTCTGCTAACATTAAAAATGTTTCGTTGATTCCGTCATCGATACGCACTATACGTTCAGTTGAATTCCGACGAAACATTATTATAATTATTATACATGTTGTTTATGTTATTATGCATCTAATAACATGCATAATAACCAAAATAACATGCATAATAACTAAAACAATTCGGTTTGTGCATTTGAAAGTGTTTATATTCATATTATTATTACACATGTTATTCAGAATGAGTTGCATGTCAATTATATTAGATAATTGTATTATTATATTTGATATTTGATATCATGGACAATTATATTTTAAAAAAATAAAAGCACATCATTCACTGGATACATATGATACTCTATTCAATTTAAATCATTCAATTAATCAAGATTGACGCAAAAAAATATTTTTTGACTTAACCTAGTGAAGAAATTTGCACCAATCTTGATGAAATAAACGGTCTGAAATTGAATGGAGTAATGAATGGTGTAATTAAGTTTTTGCTTTATATTATTTTCATGTTATTTATATTGTTTGAAACACATCCGCACTAGTATCAATGTTAAAAAATAACGATTTGATGGATGAAAATAATAATTTTCTTTTAATGAATGTTAAATTTGTGATTGATTTGATACAAATTAGAAACTTTAGAATAAAAATGGTAAATTAATGATATTTAACAGATCAAAATAATATGAGAAAAACTTAGATACACTAGATACTTCGAGTCACTTCTGAACGTTTCATCTTGATTTATAATGTGGATCATAATGTATCTAATAGTTTGAAGTGGCTAGAAATATAAAGTATACCTATCTTTAATTTACCTATTTTTTCTGAAATGATATTTCTAAGATTTTAAGCACTAAATGGTCGGTGAGTGATACTTTAGGAATTAAATTGATATTTTGGAATATTTAAGAACCAAAATAATAAAAGTTTGAAACTTTGATGATCGCATACGATTTGCTATTTTATATAACTCATACACATTGTCGAAATATTGTAAGTTTTTTTCGCATCCGATACACATTTTGCTATTTTATACAACAAACGGAATTCTCTGCTGAACCTTTTGTTGTGCAGAATTTTGTTGTGCAGAAAGGAAGTTTTTAATTTGAGTCGTTGGATTGAAGATCAACTTTTCAGATAAATAATATAAAAAATCACTTTAAATCATACAATTAACAATCAAACGTATTTCAATCCAACGGTTCAGATCAACTTCTGTTCTCTAGAGAGAAAAAATCCGCAGAGGAATTACGACCTCGCTTAGAAATCTCAATTTCAGCAAGGCCATGTAGCACACTGGTCAGGCCCATTTGATACATCTCAATTTGACGTAAATCAAGAGAAATTAAGACCAGCCCAGCCCAGCCCAGCCCATTAAAGTAGACATCACGACATAAATACAATGAAAACCATTGTTCTATTCTATTCTCGTTCTTACTCTTAACAAAGAAAATCAATGTTCTCTTCTCATTCTTTACTCTTAACATTTCAGGCCGAATCGACATGCTCTAGTGGGCCTACAGTTAATTTGGGCCGAACATTCAATTTCCATCGATTCTTCTTCGAAGTTTCTATTTTGACTCTAATCAAGTAATCATATCAATCATTCGATGAGGTGATCTGGTGATGTGAGGTCAACTCCCCCCTGTTGCAGCAATCAATCCTCATTCCTCCTCGTATAGTCGTATGCACGAATTCACATCGGTAGATTATTTCGTAGTAATACGAAATAGCTATCTAATTATTCAAATTACATCGAAATTTGTGCGTGTGAATCTCGATCTGATGCGCCTATTGAACCGATCAGATAGTTAAATCGAGGACCTTTTCAATGAAATGAAATGGATTCTACTAAAGTTCAATGAACTAACAACTTAAATCAAGAAGGAAGAAAATCTATTACATAAATCAGCACAACGAAAAAGCAATATTTCAAAATCCGAATCGAATCACAATTTTCCAACTACACGCACTCTCACGCTCACACGAACAAGGAGAGATATTGACATCAAAAAATGAAACAATAAATAAAATTTCTGGTATCAATATTCAATAGTCGACGTGACACTTGGTGAATGGAGCCGTTGAAGCGCTCTCATCTGACATTACTGGAAATCTCAACCAGCAGTCAATCTTAGGTTTAAATCCGATCTTCACGAACCATAACTTATGCCTCACTTTCGCACCTAACTTCACTTCGACATTGTAAGCTCCTGCTCCTTTCTCCTTGTTAAACTCATATTTTACCCCGTCGTTCAAATTATCCTGATTACCAGAAAACGCGGGATACACAACATTTGTAGACTTGGTGTGCTGGAAGAAGGGGTCGAAGTTAGTCTCCGTGGGACCCAGCTGTGTCCCGTTGTAGAAAGCGGTAGCAGAGAGGCGGTCGTAGTAGATCCTGATTCGACGATTGGGGTTGCGGAGAGAGAGAGTCAGATTGAGGTTGTAGGTTAACGAACGAGCTGATGTAGTGTCGTTCAGAGAGAAGGATGACAGCGTGGCAGTGTCGACGTAAGCACGGATCTGGTGGGGTTGAAAGATCAACCAATAAAAGAGTACCAGTAAACCGAGACTGAAGATACTAGAGCAGCAACTAGCGCAGCAGCTCCGTTCTCTGCGAGGGGACATTGGATTGGAGCGTGAAGTTTTGGGGAAGATTTGAGGGATGGAGATGGAACATGAGGAAGGTTTGTGCTTGGAGTCACGACTACGGAAATCAAATAGAAATAGGAAATGCATCAGATCCCCTGTTTTGCCCTCCAAAACACATGCTCCCCTATAATCAACGTGCGGTCAAAGCATGAGACCCGCGCGTCAGTACCAGCGGAGGTGAAGAAGGACAGAACACGAGGCAATGTATAAGCGTCCATAGAAATAAGGCACCAAATCTATATGTTGCTTCGATCTTTGATCTGAATCGTTCAAAACTCATCAAACATTCTAATATATCAAATGAATTAAATCACGATCATCCATTAAAATCTACGGTCGAATCTAGTCGAGCAGGATACTGCTTGCCATCCAAACGAGACAGTGGAAACGGAAGAGAAATGGTGAGTTGTTGGTTCGTCTTCTCTCTTCATAGTACGGAGTTCATTAACTTAAATGATCCTAACAGTCCATTCGAAATTGACGGTGCTTATTCAATCCAGGTTGCTGCTGGCACAACAAGTTCCTGGGTAGATAAGATTTTATGTACAGTCAGGATGGATTTTAATGATGACATACAAAATGTACGGTTTAGATTTTCTTTGCGGTGTCTGATCGTGTATGTATACTTGGAGAGGAGTTCAGACCGTGCATTTGTTGATATTTGACTTGTTGAAAGTCAATGCCAGCTCAAACGTGAAATCCGAGATATTTAGCAATAAACATTGAGACTTGTCTCCTATACGCAAAAACAAAAACAATTTTGACAAAGAACTTTTCAATAAATTCGAAAAAAATACTAAAAATAGAAAGAACAAAATATAATATATTAAAAAAGTTGTAGATTGATTGTCATTCAAATTTGATGCGAGTAAAAATAGTTTGATATAAATTTGTAGATTGATTGTCATTTAATGAAATATCAAATGATGTTTAAATTGCACTAAACTTAGAAATAAATTGAGAATTTGTTAATAATGTTTTTTAATTTTAAAAACAAGTGAATTTATTAATGTATGTAGAAATACTTATCAAAATTATCAATTACCAAAATGACAATTATTAACGAGTTTTCACCCTTTAATTAAAGGAAAAACATTTGTATTTCACCATCTGTATCTTTCCGGTTCATGTGCACACAATTACACGTTTGAAAATTCGTGTATTGCGTAGACACGTACAGAATTTTTTTTTTTTTAGGAAAGCTCAATAAAAAGAAAAAAATAATAAAAAAATTACGGTTCATGAACCGTTTTTGGGTCGAGTATATGCGTGCCTTCTCTTTCAAATTTTTGTTTTTTTCTTCTTTTTTATTCTGTACCTATTTAGCCGACAAATTTAGTTGGGCTGCACTTTTAATTGCTCCTTTTATAAATTATAATACCTTTAAACGTATTTACTATTTAGTAAAGAATCTTCATTAAATCTGCTGAATTTAATTGAAATATGTAAAAAAAATCGTATAAGAACACATGTGGCCTTCTTGTGTGATATGATGGTCGTATTTTTCCTGGAGGTAATATGTTTGATTTTTCTTACGAAATCACTTAATTTTATTCACTATTTTTTCTTCATTTTCCAACCGACTCAGATTTTGAAAAGCTAGGCCCAATTCAATCCGTTCGGTACCATAGATATAATCTGAAAGAAAGAAAAGATAATAATAGGCTAAAACTAGAAAATAGAAGCTCATAATTTCACATAATTCTTTTCCCCAAAGCTTAACCCAATTTGAAGAAGCGAGGCCTGAAAAATGACAGGCGTCGAATTAAAGAGTACAACTGAATCCTCTGCTGCAATTTTTTTTTTTTTTTTGCAGTAGAAGACAGCACTTCGTTCTTAACTGTCGGATCAAAAACTAACGGTCTTGATTTAATAATACAAAATTCGCCTCAATCTAACGGTCTTGACTTAATCATACAAAACTCACATCAATCATATCAGTGACAGTCGAACGTTAATCTTCAATCTGACAGTTCAAATTAAAAATGAAGTCGTTTTCTGTACAAAAAGATACAACAGAGGATACGGTTTCTTAAAGAGTATCCAGGCACTTTGCCTGATTGCACACAAAATTTTGAAAAGTTTAATTTTGGTCTGATATTGAAAATAAAATCAGGGAAGAAAAATACAACAGACCACCAGTTCAGATGTAAGTTTTTTTGATGGAATTGAACTTGAAAGACGAAAGTAAAGGTGGTCCAACATGAGTCTATATTATTTCAAAGAAATAACATGATTCTGTTATTTCATATTCGACCGTCTGATTTTATATGAAATTTGTATTATTATAAAATTTATCAGCGAGATCGGATACGAACTTCTCAAATAACAGAATTATGTATGGAATCGGTCCAACATAGCCTGAACCAAAAAAAATATTTCTGGAATGTTTTTTTAAGGCAAAAAAATACTGCCTGCACACAGTACCAAAAACTATGTATCTTTTTAAACAACAAATACAAAAATCTTTCGGTTTTAATCAGTAATGGAATTTTTTTTATTATTTTGCTAATCCCAAACCAACGAGTAGCTCAACTGACAAGTTATTAATTTAACTTCTAAAAATATTTATATTTAAGTTCCATTAAATACATGAAAGACTAACAATATAATATATGAAAATACTACTAGAGGGAAAATACTAGAGGGAAAAAATACTCTCTTATGCACTTTTGTTTGCATCGAAGAGTTGTGTTTTTATCTGGATCGTCGGATTAAGATTAGACGCTTGACAACTAACAATATAATACATGTAAGACGTTTGTATTGTTAAATTAGAAGCGTTGAAATTAAATCGGCCGGTTCAGATGAAAAGTGCACCCCCCTGATGCAAAAAAAAATGTACTAGAGGATACGGTTTCTACTACTAGCTCGATTTTATGCTTAAAAAACCCCAATTGGAAAATGCATCCAACGAAAAACCCAAATTAATCAAAACTAATCAAGAGATGTTGCACATGTACTGTAAAAGATTAAAAACATATTACTTTTCTCAGCAAATAATGATCCCTTGAAAGCTTGAACATACAAAAATATAAAATACTGCCTCTTGTTTAAGGACAGATGATGGTCTCTATTATATAGTTATTGGAAAGAACTAATTATCAGAGAAAGTAATCCTTAACCACACTTACCAAGGACAACCTAGAGAAATGCTATGATAATGCTTGTGCTTTTTTAAGTAATTAAATTGAATCACCTCAACGGTGGAGTATGCAAACAATCTTCCCATTAAGACATGAAAGGGACCTAACAAATCACTATGAAATTGACATCCACTTGCTGGCAATTGTTATATCAAGCTGGGTATACATCCAAATATCCAATTTTCTTTCAAAAAGAAAAGGTAATATTAAAAAAAGAATAGAAAAAGGAAGTATTGACAGTCATTTCATACTATCTCTTAACTATTGCAATGGGTGAATGAAAATGGAAAAATAATATTCATTTTTATCTGGTGCCAGAATGCAAATAATTAGCTAACTGAAACTTTGTTGTTCTTACTACTAGTTCACTAGTTCTGTAATTTTCAGTTTCATAATATTATGGATATAGTTTAAACTAGCTTCCATTTTGCATGTTTTGACACAAAGCACACAAGTACCATAAATATTTATAATTAATTGAGTTTTTTTTTGTTGAGGAAAGTGGGTTAACCATAATTGATTAACAGTTATAAAAAATATTCGAGAGATAACGTAACTGATATTATTGTTAATATCAATTTTATTGTTCAGATTATATGAATTAGTATTTAAGTCAATGATATATTATTCATCATAGTTTACGTAATTTTTTTGGCACACGAGTTTTTTCTCTCTTATTGTAAATTTGTTTTGCCTACCAGATGCACAAATGTATAAACATGTTTAACGCCTAACAGTACTCTAATTGAATTTTAAACAATGTTTATATATTTGTAGGGAGCTGATACGTAGATACCATATTTGATACCAAGTATTGATATCAATTTTATTATACATCTTTAGTTGAGTTATCATGTACATTATTTAAGTTATTATAAATGTTATTTTTTGTAATGAAATAGTTACACATGCATGTTGTCGATTTTATTATGTATCTTTAGTGGAGTTATCGTCGATATATTATGCATGTTATTTTCTGTAATGAAATAGTTATACGTGTTATTTTTTGTACAGAAATAATTACGATATAACATGCATAATAACTCAAATAATGTGCAATATTATAACTCAATTAAATGTACATAATAAAATTGATATCAATAGTTGATATCAAATGTGATATCTACAAAACATTGTCTATATTTGTAAACAGAGAAAAGGCGGAAACGAGCCAACGAAGATTAGTAAGAAGTTTCTTGAATTTAAAGGTACCAGCTAACAATTTTGGCTGCTACGCTACTTCACACGTACCCTTTTCAGGTCAACAATGACTGAAACGAGAAACAGGGTTAGTGTCACCGTGTCAGAATGGGTCTCATTTAGTTGGTGCTAGAAATTCTACTCAATAGACCGCAGAATTGTAAAGAACCTTTTTATGTCTAGAATCAAAATCTGTCACGCGGAAATATAAAGAATTATATATGAAAAAGGAAACATTGGTTTTATTACCACATGGTCCCTGTATACATCATGCACATCCTAATTTCACTGGTAGAATTGGTGTGTTGTGCATTATTGGATGGTCTACACAGGTAATACAGCTTGGATGTATAAACAATGATCATGTAAACTTTGATTGTTTTGAGAAATATGATGGGTAGCAAATATTTTTGTTAGCATACTAAATTTTTTTGTTTTTAGTACCCTTAACGATATTGTGAACTGTACTATTATGCTTGCTTATATAATATATTAAAGCCAAATAGGTTTCTCCATATTTCTACTGTGTACCAGTATATGTTGAGCTGGCATAATGGCATACCCTTGAGTGACCCATCTGGCATTCTCTTTTTCAGTTTAGTCCCTTGAATTTTCACTTAATAATTAGTGAAAAAACTAGCTATATTTGAAATATTAAGTGGGGGCTCGGGAGTGCTTCCTTTCAGTATCTAGCAAGAGTTAGGGATCTACTGCAGATGCCACAGAACAATTCAGAGTTACATGTATCTCAACCCTCTCCATTAAACTGTTACTTGATGATTCCTGTTAGCGTTGAGATATCAATTTAGGACTTCAGGTTAAGTTTAAAGTGATATGGATCATGAAGGTCTACATTGCATGGTCCTGTGAATTTGATGCAAATTGAGAGAAGAATGGAACAGAACTGTCCAATGAAATTCCTTTTCTTCTTCCTTTTTGGAAGATTACAACTAACAACTTTACAAGGAAGATTTCTCCTCGGTACAAGAGAATATCGGATCTCAAAGCACACTAAACTTCGAGAACTAATCAAAAGACTAATTAATTAATTAAATTTTCTCTTATCTTAATTAATGTTGTAAAATGTACATTACTTAGCCGCCAGATACTATATTACTATTGCATAATTTCAGTGAGCACTTCTTATCATGACAGGTCAGCTTCAGCTTTTTGCACAAGTGCATTATTGCCTCCAAAAATGTAATCTTACTAATCAACAACTAAAACAAAAGTTCTAATTTTAACACCAATTAATACAACATTAATTTTAGAAGAAAACTATACACCACCTTAATGATTTCCAGTATCCTTTATTTTTTGTCCTGACCCCAGCCCACCTACCTTTCTATAGCCACCTCAAAGGATAACTAAAAAAATAAACAGAGCTTTCACAAAAAGCACTTACTTTACTAGAGAATTAATTTAACAACTTAATTTAGACTTCAACGGTGCAAGACGCCATTGATTGAAAACGAAACGATTGAGTATTCCCTTGGGTTACCAGAAATGCGGGGCATGTGACAAACAGATGGTAGTGGCCCGATATCCAGCTACCGACTTTAAACCGGATTCGACCGTCGACCTTAACGTGTATTAGTATGTATCCACCTTGGCAATCCTGTAGGATCGCATTGCCTAGGTACGGAGCAATTGGCACGTCGGCACCGAATAAGTACGGGGACCATACGTCGACGTCGTTGTGGCCTTGGTATACCGGTGGCAGCTGCGCTGGAAGAGTGATCTGTTGGTATTTGTACGTGGCGTATACATCGATTCTGTCGTAGTAGACTCCTATACGGTTGTTTGGGTTACGTGTGGCAATTGTCACCTGCACAATCGATCGAACAGATAATTGCGTCAACAAAAAATAAAATAGATGCCAATAACAAAGCAATTTAAAATCCAATCACACAACTTGCAAAAATGGGTCAGCTACATCGATCAAATTTAGTGAGCTTTGGGGGCACAATTAGCACATACCCAAAAATTAGATCGATCAAGACGAAACCGGGGAGCTAAAAGAGTCGACAAATTAGCTTAGATTAGATAGAGTGTATATAACAAACCTGAATAGTTGTAGAGAGGAGATCAGCAGATGAAGACACATTCAATTCTTTAACTGCGGCATCTTGGATGTAGAACCGGGGCTTGGTGGGGCGAAGCACGAGCCACACGACAAAGATGATGAACAAAACAAGGATGATGAACCCCAAAAGGATCAGACAGAGGCGTTTAATTTCGCGCCGTCGCTCGCACTCGCTGTGATTGCCGCAAGTTTTGACAGTCATGGTTATTGTAGAGATCTTTTCTTGTTTCTATTCTTTCCTTATTTTCTTCTGATCTTCCTCTTTGGGTGACCAAGTTGGTTTTGGTTTGAAAGGAGCTTTGTTGGATTGGGGCCGGGGCTGAGTGTGGATTTGAAGATCGATCAGGGGCAGTGGGGATGGGGAGTAGTAAATGAGGTATGGATTTGTGTACACGAATAAATAATAGTTCAGAGGTACGATGCTCCCCTGGAATTAATTGCTTAACGTACTTCTCTGCCAATGCTGCTACTACTGGTACTAGTCGGGTTGAAAATTTGAGGCACCAAACACAGAGGTGACAAGTTGGACGGGTCAGACAGATTCGGATAGGATCGACTATCAATGATAATTCGGGTTGTGGGTAGATTCGAACGAGATCAGGTTGGGTTGTGAGGTGTCAGCAATTTTTGGATCATGAGTTGGGTCGGACGAGATCGAGTCGGGTTTTGTGTTGGGTCTCGTCGGTTTTTTTAGGTAATGGGTCGAGTCGGACGAGATCGGGTTGGATTTCAAATCGGGCTGCATCGACAACTTTCGGATCATGGACTGGTTCGAGCGAGATCTGGTCAGGTTTCGAGTCGAGCTACACCGACGACTTTCGAGTTGTTTTTTAAGTTTATTGCTCAATCGAACAGTCGCATTATTTAATTGAGTTATTAAATCCTAACTTCCTCTCATAACAAATTCAATTTGTTAGTAAAATTAGATTATGATGTAGGCAAAATCATATTAGCTCGGTTTATAGGTTATATCAGGTCAAGTCGGTCGGGTCGGGTCGGGTCGAGTCGGATTTGGATCTTCATGTGTCGCTTCGGTTCGAGTTACAGGTCATCTCGGATCGGGTCGGCTCGAGTTGATGTCAGGTCCTCATGTGTCGCTTCGGCTCGGATTACAGGTCATCTCGTGTCGGTTTGAGTCGACCGCTTCACCTCAGATTATAGGTCATTTCATGTCACGTCGAATTGATTTGAGTTAATTTGACAAATTTATGCTTTTTGAGTCAGATAAGATTGGACCGAGTTTTCGAGTCGGACCGAGATCTCACACCTCTAACCAAATATATGTTTCTTGGTGGGATTTCTTCGCTTCAAATATTGTGACAGAATTTTGATGTAAACGTTTAAATTAAATTTTAAAATAACATTTTAACATACATCCGATTTTGTTGACATATCCGATTCTTACAATACATATTTTTCGTAAGATATTATCCAAATTTTAAGAAAATAAAATTATTCTATTCTTACAACATCTTCAAATTGGAATCAATTTGGAAAAAAAAGTTATATGCCACTACAAAACTAACCACTCTTCAAAATGCCTACAAAACACCAAACTATTTTTTTACCATTAAAATTTTATTGACTTTTATTTTTACCATTATCATTATGAAAACTAAATTAATAAATAAATAAATTTCTAAATGACTGAAATGCTCCTATCATAGATTTCTTATTTTGCTTTGTTATATTCTTTGCAAACTCAATCAATTTAGTTTTGGAGTGAGATTATGGTGCTTGCGCAAGTATCAAAGTAGGAATCATATATTCCGAATTTCAAAATGTAAATTACTAATTCAAATCATTGAAAATATTGTTCACGCTTATATCTACTTCGAGATAAAAAAATTTATTTTTAGAATGCTTTTTATTATTTTTAGAATGCTTTTTATTATTTATAGAATGGACGAAAATATATTAAATTGAAGGTATGTAATCGTCGGATAAAAATATATTTTTCATCCATCCGATAAAATAATAAAAAGTTTGTAAGATATAAAATTTTAGTCCTTGATTCGAATCTGTGCAAATCGACTCAGAGACTCGATTCAAACCCTAGCGCGACAGTCCGCCTCCACCAGTCTGCCTCCGCCGGAGTGGTATCGCTCTAAAACCCTAGCATCGCATGTATACTATGGCTGATCTCCTCCGCACCTGAACTCTCATTCTCTTCCTAGCATATGATCTCCTCTCACTCCGACAGGTTAGAATCCTAGCAGCTGGTATTAGGTTTTGTTAGTTAATTGCAATTTCATTTGATGCTTACTAAATTGCATATTTGTTATTTGACTGGTTCTGGAAATTAATATGAGTACACTGTTTGCTTTGATGAAATTCTCAATTAATGTTTTGATGCATACTGTTTCTTTTACTGATATATACTGGTTTTCTCTTTTACTATTTTTAATGCAAACTATGACCTTATAATTCTTACAGTTTGCTTTTGTTTCTATCTATAATTCCAGAAATCGTTCTTAATTTTTCCCGTGGCCGTGTATATATACATACTCAGAAAAGAACTATAGGCACAACGAATTGAACCACCTTTGTAAATTCGTATCTGCTATAGTACTATAAGTATTTTACGGAATACAAACTGTTCATTGAATTGTTTGGACACTTTGATTTTTCAAAGATTTTTGGTGAAATTTGTTTTCCAAGTAATTTTAGAGAAATTTTTTGGTTCGCAAATTATTTCAGAAAAAATCAAGTTGGTCTTTAAAGATTCATTTGTATCAATTTTTGTCTATCCATTGTAGAGAAAAAAATTCACCACTTTTCTCAAATAATGAAATACTTTTGTTGATTTACATTAAATTGCAGATTTTACCTTCTGTTTTTATAAATAATTTATTTGATTAGTATGCAACTATACAACCAATAAAAATAAGATCTGTTCATTTGGTGAATTGAGAAGAAGAAATAGTATAATGTGGAATTAACACATTTGAACTATTTTTTTTAATTAGAAGAGCAGTAAAGTACATGATTGGTCTTTAAAGAATTAAAGTACATAAGTTAAAATAATTTATTTCAAATATTATTTTGACCATAAAGTATTACTTATTTACCATTTTGCTCCTTCAATTTTCAAAATATAATTTTAGTCCTTAACATAACTAATTATCCGGTTTGGTTCATAAAACTCCATCTATAATAAATTAGTTCTACTATTATCACTAATAAAAGATCCTAAAATGAAGATTCACATTTGAATCAGTGGTTATGTATCTGATATATCTCATGTTATTATGGTAAGAATTAGAGAATGAGATTAATGTAATTATTATTTCAGTTAATTAATTTATGAAGTCCTGACATTATGTTAGTATCAATTTAATTGATATCTGATGTTATGAATACTTGTAGTTATTTTCACATTATTAATTTATAATGCATGATGTACAACAACCGCGCTAACACAACTATGGATTAACTCTTTTAAAATATATGAAGCTAGAACCACACCAAAAAAATCCAGTAGTTTTCAATAATTTTCTTTTAATTATTTGCAGCAATGATTGAGCTCTCGTGTTAATGTGACTTCATATTAAATAAAATTGATCAATTACTTGAGCCACATTATGTTCCTACTACGTACCATCTTTCCAATTGTTATTGACGCATAAAATTTGAGTGCTATTGTGCTTCGCCACTACGAAACCATAAGTGTTGCTTTTTAGTTTTAAATAATTGAGTAAATAAAAGCTAAGATGTCACCAATGATGAGAAATTAGGACCCTTTGTGAGCGGACAAGACAACCATGCATATCAACTGGAAATCAAACGTGGTAACTAAAAAAGGGTTTGCTGACATGTAGGTGTTAACTAATATCAATATATATATATATATATATATATATATATAGCACTCAAAGTTATATTATGTATATATAATGGACCTTACCATACTGCTCCGAGAATATTTTTTTTTCCTTTTCTTTTTCTTCTCATGTATGTAGAAAAGGAGAAAAGATATACCAAATGGCTCATTCAGGTATTACTGGTGAGCTATGTTGCACTGGTGCGGATGCGGTAATACGTCATTTTTCAAAATATTAAGATATGACGAAGTATATATAAAATAATAAAAAATCATATTATGTGTTAAAATATATATAATATGTAAGATATTTGATCACAAACACGTGTTTGTTGCAGTGATTTGTACTTTTGATAAATCAAAATTATATATGTTTAAATCTAGGATTAATTGTGTTAAATAGATCGAGTTTTGTAAGTTTTAGAAGTAATTAAGGTGAAATTAAGTTTGTTTTGTAAGAGTTCAAGATATTGTTCTACTTTAGTATATTTTATTGCAGGAATCAAGAGCTATAATGTCCTAGAAGATAAGTCAAGACTGTAAAACTCTTTTTAAGTTTTCCAATGTACTTTGATTCATCTTAATCGGAGTTCGGATGAAAGATTTATGACCAAAATACTGAACACTGCGCACAGAAAAATATACCAGTCGTATCTTGTTGTATCATACCGTATTCGATCAGCCAACAAAATTAAAATAATACAATACGCCACGTGAAATATCGGATATATATCGCATACGTATGACACGCATATCCGTCGGATACGTATCCAATACGCGGTGCAACAGAATTTTGAAGTATCCGAGCAACCTAACTGGTGAGCAATGCCCTCCATTAGTAATTAGTTACTTATTTTGGACTAGAGAAAACATCCAGTATTGGCTTTATAGATTCCGTTTGCATTCCAAATTTATGACCAACTTCTAGGAACATGTATCGACTTTGGTATATTCAGTTTATGAACGATTTATTAATTAGGTTGTTGTTCAGTATGTTTTCATGACAATATATTTAACTGTATCAATCAACTTGTTGACTTAAATTAAATTCCCAACGCTGTCAAAAGTTGTTAGCGTTACTATTGCCATCATTAAACACCATGATCTTTATTCTACAAAGATTTCAATGCCAATTTCGATTTCCCTAACAATAATTACAAATTTGTCTTAATCTAAAAATAAATAATCTAAAAAATAGTTATAAATTTGTGTCTTCCAACTTGTTGTTCAGTTAATTACAAATTCGTTGTTCAATTAATTACAAATTCGTAGGCATCAGGTGCATTATTTCATTTTTTTCCAATTCTAATTCAGTTTGCACTCCAATTCGAGGCCGAACAACTACAACAACAGAAACAATATTTAATATCTCATATTTAAAAGCAGGTCAGATGGAGGTCTATTGTTAAAGATTTTTATAGCGGATGTGGAAATGATACAGTTATAAAAGGCAAGCTTTAATAGCAGATGTGAACAATGATGTTATATTAAAGGTCTTTTATAGCGAACGGTGTCAGGGTCCTATAAAATGTGATCTTTATAGCGGACAGCGCAGGGGTCCGTCATAAAAGACTTTTATAGCGATCGAATCCTACGGTCCGCTATAAAATGTCTGCTCTCACGGATCACCATTCAGCTCCCATCCAGCTGTCAATTGTTGTCAATCCAACGCTGCAACAGATCAAGACGCCATTTTTCTTCCAAATTTTTTTGTTCTCTATATATACACCAACTCTCCATCATTCTTCCTTTCAAGAAATCTTCTCTTATTCTTTCTTTTCCCGCAGAAATATTCTCTCATTCGACCATCTTTCCATAAAAATCTTTCGTCATTCTGTTTTCTTTTTTCAAATATTGTTGTGTTTTAAGTATTACTGTAAAAATATATATATCAATTTTGAGTATTACTGTAAAAAAAAAATTCTTCAAAGTACATTTAATTATTACTGTAAAATTAAGTTGTCTCATAAGGTCGTTTAAAAATAAAATTAGGTTGTTCAAAATCATTACATCTAATATACAAAAAAATATTAATTAAGCAACTAGACATATTTACAAATAGTCAAATTTTCTTGTGATTATATATTACCAAAGGACATTTCTACAGAAATACTTATCAAATCAGTCAATTTCGCAATAAATGCAAAATTGGCAGCAACGTTTTTTATTTTATTTTTCAAAACATTTTATGGCGGACCTAGACAGAGCTCCGCTATAATAAGAGACTTTTTATAGCATAGGTAAGGATCGATCCGCTATGAAAAGTCACTTTTAATAGCGGAGGTATGATTGGGTTCGATATTGAAAGCTGACTTTTTATAGCAGTTTCTACATCCTTTAATAACCTCTTCTTTAACAGCAATTCTACGTCCGCTATTAAATCTCTTATTTTACTGGTATTAAATCTAGAATCTGTGATCGTGGAACCATCAATGTAGAAGACAAATGTTGCTACTATATATTAACAATTACATTCTAAATATACTCGCGCGTTGAGTTCTCTCCCAAAATAACGTGAATTAATAAAAGAAAAAAAAATACTCATTACTTAAATTGGATATAATGACCAAAAAGAATGAATTTTCATTTGAAACTATAATCGCAGTGAATCACAGTTAGTTATTTACAATTAATAATGAAATTATTAGGAGAGATATTTCATGAAATAAATAAAAAAATTTAGAAAATTATGAAATAAATAATAAACAATTATACGAACGAAAGTCAAGGAAGGTCATAACTTACGGAGCATGTGATCGACTTATTAATTAATTAATTTTGGTTTCTTGGTATACTGACCGCGCGTGGGTTGTGATTGACTAGTTGGGAAAAAGGATTATATATATATATATATATATATATATATACTTCAACATCCACAAAGCCATATGATCGAGTGGTCGACAGTTAGTCGCATGCTTTTATTAATAATAACAACATGAATAACAAAACAATTATAGCTAGAAATAATTAATTCAATAAACCGAAAAATAACACATGATGCTTGCGAGAATCAATGGTGTTCCAATATCTATAAGGAAAAAAATGAATATCATATTTGACGTGACAAATATTCACAATGGGGTTTTGTATTGTATCAAATATATTTCTTTTGTTGTTATTTATGTATTGAATGTCAACACAATTATGTCTTTCAATTAAATAATGAAGAATTACAAAAATTACAAAAACAAAAGATTGTTCATAGTTTAGATAAACATTCAATGTTTTCAATTTAAAATTTCATGAAAAATTCTTATGAAAAAATTATCTTTGAACTTTTACATTTTCAACGTTCGCGACACGGCAATAAGAAACTTCTCAACAAATTACCACTGATTTGTGTTGAAAAAATATAATAATTATCATATGTTATTGTAAGAATTAACATAATATAATTTTGAAATTATCTCACTATTCTCTCAGAACTTCTTGGTATATAACATTCTTAGTGAAAACTCATTGCAGTGCATTGCTATTTTCAGAGGGTTTTACCAACATCTTTGTTGTTTGTCGAGAGACTCATCTTGACAATGCCACATAGAGTTGACAATGCGAAAATATTGGCTTCCAGTGCATTGCTATTTTCATGTGGCTAGCAGCGGCGGAGCGACATCATGTGACTTCATGCAGCGTTAGGCGGCTTGCCACGACGGAGCGGCATTATGAAACGTGTAGCGGCGGACAGGCGTCATGCGACAGAGCAGAGTCAGGAGATCTTCACACTAGTATTAATTAAATTAATTATAATTGACACATCAATAGTGGCGGATCCAGAGGTCCACTTAAGTCCGGACACAACTAAACTCGGGCATTGAGTCTGAGATCAAGTTCGAGCACAAATACACAAACACACTAGAATATCATTAAAAGTTCATTTTTCACTACAAAAATAACAAAAAATAAACTAAATTTTGCGTTTTTGGAAATCAAGTCCGGGCACTTGCCCGAAAGTGGATCCGTCATTGCACATCAATAATTATAATTAATTCACTTTAATTCTATATGTATTTGTATTCAAAACTTAGCAAAATGTTTATTACATCATTACTTAATTAATCACATTTATATGATATATTTCACATTATTCAATATAATATTAATAATAGTACTTGAAAATTAATGATATAATACATAGTTCAAATTTTATTTATTGAATTGACATTTGAATTTCAACATTACCAGCGACCTGCCTTTGTCCCATTGCAAAAGGCCCACTGTCCATATCCCCAATCACCCTCCACTTTATGGCTATCTTTATATGAATATTCATAATCAGTATATTATATCTTTGTTAGCACATATATACAGCATTTCTTTTTTATCCACCAACGACTTTGTCACCTATTTGTCTGTGCATGCAATGAACTATTTATCAGATATTGCATTGGGGTTTTAGAGAATATTTTTAGGTGGAAAGATGAGGAATTAAAAACAGGTTATTAGGTTTAACAAACATTAGCTAGACAGTTGGTAATTGGGTTCCCTATTATATTAGTGATAGGCAGGAGGCATAACAGTTGCCTTAAATGATTAAAGCTTGGACAAGTGTTGGAACTACTATTCACTTTGGCACTTTGCTTCAAATTTAGAATTTGTTTTGTAGGAATAGGAGACCAAATGAATCGGACAAATGGGAGCTTGGTTTGGTTATTCATAACTTTTGTTGTTGTTCATAAAATTATTACATAATGTATATATGCATGTACAACTTTATTCATAAATACACATTATCACTGAGTTACATGAACAATTAATGTGAAGTCTGAGTAGAGCTAGTTACATGAACAAATTAATATAAAGGATAAAGTATATTGATTACGTTAACTTAAGGCTCAAGAGATCGACGAAATGCTGAAGAGGACTTGAGACAACTCGTGTGGAAAGCGTGAAGATTAATTGCGAGAATGGGTCCCAAATGACGATGCTACCAAAAGTTTGTCCGAAGAAAGAGTCCCAAATGACGATGGCAACATAAGAGGAAATAGTGGAGAAAGGAGAAAATGTGTTGGAGAAGACGACAGTGGAGAAAAAGCAGAGAAAGTGGAGACGGTAATTGCGAGAATATTATATTATTCTTTAAGGTTTGTATATATTTTTTTTGTTAATTAATATCGAGAATGTTCTTTGGGAAGATGTACCGTGCAACAGGAAGCGAACGACTCAAAACTGGTTTAATGTAGGAAACGACCAGCTGTGATGTGATTCAGGGGGTTGGATATTATAAGTTGATAATAGTATGAATCTTGATGTAAATAAAGAGCTTAGATTATATAGAAATCGAAGCGGCGACAATTAAATGTTTTTTTATCGAAAGTGCACACGCAGTGCTTAAAGGCGCTAATCTTTTTTATACTTAATACTGAAGCAACGTTTTTTGACAAAAACCGAAGCGACGTTCTAGATTGTCTTTTTGTTATTAATTAACGTTAGCTACAAATTCAGAGCATGTGCAAATTAACTAGTTTAACAAAACCAATGATTTATTTCTCTATAGTTCATGAGAGCAAAAATCTTATGCAAATTCTGCTATATATATGGATCAAAATTAATTTAAATGCACCATTAATTGTCCATGCAAAATAAGTGAGATTGCACAATTTCTGATGACAATCAAGGATTGTAATTGATATGTGTTTTAAATTTTTTATCCATATATATAACAGACTCGCTCACTCTTCAAAATAATTTCAGAACAAAGTCTAAACATTAACAAAAAAAAACAAAAGGGGGTTACAAAATAATCTCAAAACAAATTTGTTAAAATATTTTAACCGACTTCTATTTTTACTGCTACTTTTTCACATTGGGTTTCTAATATAGGGTGTAAATAAGTGTCTGCAAAAGAATTTCATCTCTTTCTATATCGGGTGATTAATAAACAAATGGTGTAGATGTTTGACGCTCTACACTGATATTTCCTACACCGGATTTAATAAATAAATGATGTGGATGTCTTGCTTTACACACCCATTATTAGAAAAGTCGGTGGAGAATTCGTCCGGAGGGTAAGGCTAGGGATAGTCCATTGGCCCTTGACCCTCGACCCTCGACTCGGCCCTTGACCGGCCCTTGTCAAACTCGGCCCAGGTCCGATCCTTACTAACAAACAGTAAAGGCTGGGTGTTTATAAGGACCGAACTTTTGAAGTGTGGGACTCGCTCTTAGAATATCATGCCCTTATATACCAGGTCCTTTCAAGCGCTTATTACAAAAAATTAAAAAAGAAAAGAAAATTATATAAAAACAAAAAATATAACAAAAAAATATAATAAACCCTTTGAGCCCTTACCTGTCCTTCATAAATTCGGCCTCTTAAACTCCGAGGGTCCGGTAAGAACCGAGCTTTAAGAGAGTCGGGCCTCTCTCCATAGAAAAGATTCTCTATTATCCAGCTCCTATAAAGCAATTTTTAAACTCGATCCTCTAGACCCTGTTCTTCTAAAGGAATTGAAGGAACTGACACTTCTACACTCGACGAAATCGACACTTCTACACTCGATTTTATATAACTGACGTAGATAAGAAATTGAAGGAACTCGTTTTTTTCCCGTAGTGTAGAGCAAATTTATATCTAGAAAGTGGCCTTTACACATATTCAATATGTAAGTGGACCAACCTTAAATTCCTAAAGGACGAAATTAAAAGCATGCAATCATGCATGCACGGATCGGATAATTGATAATGCTAACGTGAACCAAACAAATATATATCCGATCGCACAATCGGATATATTCAGGTGAACCAAACAATTTATCCAGTGCATTACATATACTACATATAATGTTCCAACATTTGAAATACTGTTCATATGTAATGAACAGTGTAGATTTTTATTTTTTGCAATTTTTTCCCATTGTTTTTTCATTTTTTTTTATTTAAACAATTTATTATAATTTTATTATTGTAATTGTAATAAGAAAGTTTAAAATTTATATTTTTCGCGCGAAACGCGAGTCGTACGTCTAGTATATATAAAGGTTGAACATGTGTTTGCTACAGGGGTTATGAACAGTATTTTCAATGTAGCTTTTTGCAAATTTTTTCTGCCGTTGCTTTTTAGTTTTTTTATATTAATTAAACGATTTATTATTGTAATACGAAAGTTTAAAATTTAACATTTTCACGCGGAGCGCGAGCACGTACGACTAGTATAACTCATTGTCGAAAAAAATTATGTATATAACTATATAAGAGTAATGTTTCTCCGACATTTATTATTTTTCAATATCACTTGCGAAATTCTAATTTTTGTACGAAACATCTATGTAATAAAGTTGATAACATTTTTATCACTATGGTCTACAGAACATGCATGATGTCAAAATTAGTGTTTCTTGTTAATGTCAAAATTAAAGACTCTTTTTAAAATAATTATCATTTCAATGAATATATTATTATATAGAATTCTACAACTGAGATCTCAATTCAAATGATCAATGTGATAAATAATAAAAAAACAGATAACATAATATCATCTCATTCATAAACAATTTTTATAAAAATCATCTTCATTTTATTGGTCATTAGACCCAACTCCCACACTTCTCTTTTATTTTTCACCACGTGTTGCTTTCTAAGGAATGACCCGATTTGAGTTGTTGGCAAAATTGGAGCTCCACATATATTACGGTGATACACAATTTAGAGTATTAAAATAACCCGGGCGGGTCTATCTGTCCGTGGATTCGTCCGTGTCCGATTCATGTTCAATTCGTGCTCGTGTTCAGATCCGATCTGATTCGATCTGTGGATTCCGAATCTACGGATCTAGCACGGTCGAGTTGGCCAAAATCCTCCAAACCCGTGATTACCCGTGTCCGGCCCGTGAAACCGTGCAAAAATTCAAAAAAATAAAAAAAATTCAGAAAAAATCGAAAAAAATATATATTAAAATAATGTCCAGTTTTAAATTCAAAATTCGAAAAAATTAAAAAAAAATCGAAAAATGGACGGATCCGAACCCGACTCGCCCGGGTTTATCACGGATCGGGTTGGAAGTTTTGAGTTCGGACCCGTGGAGACCCGCCCCGTTGAACCCGCCGTACCCGTGGATCCGACTCGTATCCGACCCGCCCGTCTTTAATTCACTAGATACAAGTATTTTTTTTCATTAATTGAAGACTAAAATATTAAGTTGAAGTCGCTTGCATGAATTAAACACTGAAATAATGTACAAATTCACATCCATCGCGACACCGACGCCTCCACCGCAATTGAGGTTAACGTAGTGATCACTTGAAACTATTTGAAATTTTTGTATTTCTTTGAGTTTTATTTCAAAATTATCGTTTGTAAAGGCTTGTACATTTGAATAATTTGGGTGAAAATTTAATTTAAATTAGATCGATGAAGTTTCAAATGAGTGTGTATTAAATTTACTTTACAATTTTATTTTGTCTGTCTGTAAATTATTATTTTTTTGAGACAAAATTTGGCAGTAAATTTTGATGTTAATGAAATATTACCTACGAATTTTGAGCTTAAAAAAGAATGAAGAAAAGTCTAATCAAAGCAAGATAAGCTTGACTGCTTTATCATCACGAATTAATTTTTCTATTATTTACAATACAAATACGAAGTTAGCGGAGGTTGACTTCAGTTTGATGTCAGATTGCATGAAATTCTATCATGCTGGTATAGAACACAGCACTAGTAGAATTTTGCATGACTAATTATTTAATACTACTTAACTCCTGCTTATTTTTTCTATTCTTTACATAACTCCTGCTAAATTAAACAACAGCCGAATATAATTTGCACCAAACTATAATAGGGATCAAGGCAATGTTTTAAATTGATTACACCATCGAATAAGTTGAAAACCTCGCAATTATTAATCATTTATTATTGCAATTTCCAGCTTAGTTTTTATAATGATAACAAACTATATGCACATGATATGCCTTATATCATTATTTGCCCCTTTGAGGACACCGCACGACACACACACAAAATGCGACTAATTGATACTCGGTTAGGAATTGATTAACCTGCTCCTATAGTGCCGTTGAATTGTAATTAAATTGAACTCAATCAAAAAATTAAGGCAAAAATAGGATATTTTAAAAGATGGCTATACTGAGTACTCTAGCTTATATGTGCTGTATCATCAAGATTGATGAAAAGTGATTTACTTTAACTTCTAATATATCACTTTTCACCAATCGATGATTGAACGATCCAGATGAGTCAAAATATCCAATGTCGTCTTTTAAAGTACTATAATTTTGCCAAAAAATTAAACGATATATGTACTTTTTCTTTGAATTTCAGATAATCAGATTGTCAATGCCCAAACGCATCGCAGTTTTGTTCTTCTTCAAATTTCTTTCCATTAGTTATCCTCCAGTGATGCTAAGAAAAGACGACGAAGATACCAAATTTCCTTCCAGATATCAGATGAGGGAAAATCAAGCCTCAGCTACAGAAACAGAGCTTGAACAAATAAATTCAAGAACTAAAAAAATATTTTCTTCTTAATTAATTCATAGCTAACCTAATTGGAGAAGACTGAATAATCAAATTTATAGTGTAGTTAAAATTCTCTTACATTTTGAAATCATGAAGAAACTATTTTTTTTTCGATCATGACTGGCAGCAGCTGCCAGTTGTAAATTCAAAAACGAAAGCCCAAAGAAACCAAGCACCTATTACATTCTATCTCCATCTATTTTCTCCCTAGCAGTGTTGTAGGCACATGCTAATATCGAAAAAAATCTTCTCTGTGACCCGTTGCATACTTGCAATTTCAGCTCTGAACAGTCTGGCATTCCTTTCCCTCCACAGATGCCATGTCGATACCATGAAGCATACTTGTGCATTGCTTTGTGACGCAGTGTTTGCACTTGTGAAGTTCATGTAGGTTTGTAGGATGCTATCCGTCGGCTGCAGCATCTGGAGCCTGAGATGTGCAGATAGGTTTGTCCATACTTGCGCATATATCTGTTTCTAGTTATAAATGACTTTTCACTAATTGAATTTACATATATTCTATTCATTTGTAAATGATTGACGGGCACATACACAATTCAAGTATCGGATGTATTGATCAAGTTCGACCCTGTGGTTGTGTTCTTGTTTTCCGAAATGCAAGAAAATTCTAGCAGGTAGTAACACTGTAACAGATAAACGGGGTCGTAAGAGAGAAGATCTCAGTAGACTTCTTTAAAAATATTATAAGAGAAGAAAGGAGAGAGCCCCTTCCCAAAGTCTCAAACCAAACTAGAGACCTTTCTACTTTATAAGATCTCCACAAAGCCCAAGAGATAGACACATGACATGGGTCTGCGGCCTACCATTTGGTACCTTTTGTGCGCCCAATGTTGTTTCTCAGTCCAATTTTAAAGAATAAAGACGTTAAGTTTGGAACAGTATCCTCTGCATTTATTTTTTACGAGTGATCTGCACTCGTTAATTTGGACTGTCCGATTAGATCTGAACGGTTGATCGTCAATTATATGATTCAAAAGAGCTTTGTATTATAAATCAGATCCTTCCGAATTTAATCGGACGGTTCATATTAACGGGTGTAGAGAGCACCCATAGAAATGGGTGCAGAGAGCATCCATAGAAAATGGATGCAGAGAACACCCATAGAAAATAACACTTGGTAATTTGATATATATAGAGTTATGCTAAAATATTTTATAAAGCACAAGTAGTCATATATATTAGGCTTGTATCTCGAGATACAAAGTGCAAACAGTCGATCAAGACCGTTAAAAATGTTCTACATACTAACATCAATTTGGAGACCAGATTTTACATTTTTTTGAATTTTTTTACTATTTTCAATGGCCTTGATCGACTGTTTGCATTTTGCATCTCGAGATACGAGTCTAAAGTAAATGAATGTTGGTGCTTTATAAAGTTTTTTATTACAACTCTCTCTCTATATATATATAATGAAATAGTGTATTAGAAAGTCAATATTAATTTTGGCATCACGCTCAAATTTTAAATTTTCGGTTGATCCTAACCGTTCAATGTGATCTTCATATTGAAATTTTACTATAAATCAAGTTTTTTATCTTTTACAATTTTTTTACTATTTTAGAGGTGCAAAAATCAGTCATATTGGTTAGTACAAAAATTATTATATCAACAAATTTCATACTATAAGAAATAGTAAAAAAAATCTACAAAATGGAAAATTGGTCTCTAGTGAGATTTCAATATGAAGATCATATTAGACAGTTTGGATCGATTGTTTTAAATTTTCTTATTTGAAATTTGAGTGTGTTGTCAAAACTAATCATAACTTCGTAATAAACAATAACATTTCTCTCTCACTATCTCTCTCGCTCTCTCTCTCTATATATATATATAGTATAATTATTGTGAAAATGTTCGCACTTCGGCCAAAGTACAAAAGTTTCATATTTTATAATTTTGTAGTCAAAATATAAATTTAAATTGCTCAATAAATTCTTCATACTAAAATTTTGTAGCAAAATAATTTTCGTGATTCTAAGAGCTTTCTAACTATTTTTTAAAAAAATTCAAAAATAGTCCAATTTAATATTAAAAAATCACGACATTTTCAGGATTTTTTAAAAAATATTTACAAAACTCTAAAAATCACGAAAAATATTTTAGAAGCTAAGTCTTGTCATAATAAATGACATCAGCATTAACCAGTAATCATATATGAATAGAGACAGCATACAAGTGGGAGCAAGCGAGTGGGATTGAGTAGCGGCAATGGGATCAGGCTAGTTAGGACGATGGTACTTTCGATCAGGCGAGTGGGTTCAGGTATGATAATGGGATCAAGTGTGAGAGCAATGACGATAGTACTTTCGAATAATTTTAAGGCAAAAGATTCTGACATCAAGCGAAAGATTCAGAGTTCTAGCGGTGGGGGCGAGTCGAGAGGATTGGGTCTAGCGAGTCGACTCGTGAATAGAGTAGCACGAGGGTAGTTCTTGCATTTTAATGGAAATAAGATTTTATAATTCCCAAAAAAATAAAAAAAAATGAGATACATTTTCAGAAGCTAATGGTGTTTTTTAATGGTTTTTTATTTAATAGTAATTTAGAGAAAAAAAATTTGAATGAAAAAAAAACACAATTTCTATATTTTGCCCGGCAAAAACAATTTCCCTAAAGAGAAATAAAACATCATTGTGACGAGCAAGGCAATCGACTATGCCCATGCTAATGCGGTGAATCGTATATCATATTACTTTACTATCTAAATATATCATTGTGCGACAGGAACACTGTTCATTGCACTGTAGCTTCTACAGTGTTTTTTGTTTTTTTTTGCTGCTGTCGCGTGTTGAAAAGTTTAACCATCTGCTGCTGCCACGTGTTGAAAAGTTTAATGAGATGTTTGGTGAAAGATGCAGCTCAATTTTACATTTCCTAATTTGAGTCTTTGGGCCTTTTGATATGCATTCGCAACAACCCAACTAAGTGAAAATAATTTATATTTGTATAATTACAATTTATAGAAACTTTATCTAAATATATCATTATGCGACAGGAACGTTGTTCATTGCACTGTAGCTTCTACAGTGTTTTTTGTTTTTTTGCTGCTGTCGCGTGTTGAAAAGTTTAATGAGATGTTTGGTGAAAGATGCAGCTCAATTTTACATTTCCTAATTTGAGTCTTTGGCCTTTTGATATGCATTCGCAACAGTCCAACTAAGTGAAAATAATTTATATTTGTATAATTACAATTTATAGAAACTTTATAAACATAATGTTCCAAATCAACGGTGGAAAGCTGACTACAGCAGTTTAACTAGTGTTTTTTTTTTTTTTTTGCTGCTGTCACGTATTGTTGAGGAGGCCCTTTTAAGATGCATTCAACGGTTTGCATTGCTGGGTTTGTTTTCATAAGTAATATTTAGTACAACGCATAAACATAATAATCTTCTTTAGAATTTATGAACGCATAAGCATATAAAAAATAAGTCAATGAACAGTTTTCATTTTTATTTTATATCCAAACAAACAAACATAATATTTTCGTCTTCCAGTAAAGAAGACAGTGCCGCCGCTTCTCATTCGCAACAGCGTCAATTTTCTTTTTTCGTTGATTTTTCCTGCTATTTCTGTGCTCTCTCCGCTACTCGACGCGTGGTAATGATTTTTTCTGTATATGCGCGGAGCGCGTTTGCACACCTAGTATATATCATTGTCTGATATATTGAATGAACAGTGAAAAATTTCTTTTTCAGCCTATTTGCGCAACTTGCCTATGCACGTGTCGCCTTTATTCTGGTGGTGCCTCCTTTTGATGATGTCACCAGAATATGAGAAAGTGCATATCACTTGAGTTTGGCGATGCCTAAGTTTGTGCATCGACGCTGCAAATTAAATTATACTATAAAAAAAACAGGTTATAACATATACAAAAAAAAATGAACAGTATCATTTCTTTTTTTTTCGCAGCAATTTTTTTTTGCAGAACCTTTTTCGCGCTGATTTTTTTTTCGCGATTTCTTCTACCTTTGTCTATGTGTTTCTTCGTATGGTTGACACATTGTACTGTCCATTCGCAACAGTGCGGAACTTTCTTTATCGCTACTCGACGCGTGATAATGATTTTTTCTGTCACATTTATGCACGGAGCGCGTTTGCACACCTAGTTTTTAATCCATTTCAATCGTCATTCAAGAATATTATTCCACCCAATAACACCTCTCAATTAAGTGTAGGCTCTGAAAGCTCTCAATCTCCAGCTGCATATACACTCATATTTTCTTTTGTACTCCAAACAGTGAAAAAAAGGAAAAAATATATTCCCCATTAACAGATGAATGTAGGACTGTGTGCTCCATTTAAAATCTCAATGGATTCATCTAGCACTTTTGTACACAACCATGTAACATGTTAGGCATATCCTGTGTGATTAAGTAGAAATGTTTCTCTTTGATTTAAGCTACCACCAGCTAGTGGAAACCGACAACTGGAGTTCGAGTTGAGAGAAGAAAGTGGATTTGAACGGGCAAGAGGAATACATGATCCCTAATTCCCTATAACCCATCTATACTAACTTGCAAGCATCAAAAGCGGTTCATAGAAGTTACATGATCCCTAATTTCCTATGACCTGATATGGCTCAAGCCAACCCAACAATAAACCCTCTTAGACTGTCAAGTTCGGATAAATGGGTCTGAACTGGGACAAACAGCATTAAAAAACTTAGAACATAACAATAATAGGCATAGGCATAGCTGATCAAAGTTTCATAACCTACATGCAACGGGTTAAAATTTACAAACCTGCGCCGCTTCTCATATAAAGCAGGCTAACCAACTCGGATAATGAAATTCTTTGACAAGTAAATAGTAATAACAGCATAAGAAATGGTAAGTACCTAACATGAGGTCTGGTCAGGTTGAGCAGTCATGTGGGGTGCAGGTAATAGAATAATCAAAGCATAATTTTCAGTCAAAGATTGACAGCTGTGATTAATTAATTACCTACATAACAGAATTGAGTTAGTTAGGCGTTTCGGTTGCGTTTCAGTGAGACAGCTCACTCCGCAGCTTCTCTGTTTTTTGCTTATAAATACTGATGTAACAACTCTTGTAAAGATTAGATTGGGATACAATTCATAATTCAATTTCTCTACCTTTATTTTATCTCTTCTTCCTCTCTATTTGGTTTTATGATATCAGAGCCAGGTTAATGGCGAATGAACCAAATCCAAACTCTTCTTCCCTCTCTACAGTCTCTACATCAATGGCAAATCACTCTGATTCTGCCATTTCTATCAATATTCCAATCTCGACTAAGCTCTCCGACAACAACTTCCCGACATGGCAAGCTCAGATCCTTCCTCTCGTCAATGGATACAATCTTTCTCGTTTCATCGATTCTCCACCTCCAGAGACAACTCGTTTCAATGCAACATCAGGTGCTGTTGAGGCAAATCCTGATTTCTTCATCTGGCATCGTCAAGATCAGCTTCTCCTCGGATGGATTAGATCTTCTCTCACAGATCAAATCCAAGCTGAGGTTATCTCTTGCACTACTACTCGAGAGCTTTGGTTGACCTTGAAGAACAACTACACCTCTTCAGCTAGATCTCATATCATTTCCCTCAAGAGACAAATACAATCTGCTCAAAAGGGATCACAATCTTGTGCACAGTATCTGACTAGCATTAGAAGAATTGCTGATGAACTTGCTTTCATTGGATCTCCCATATCTGATGATGATCTCGTGACCTATGCTCTCAATGGTCTTGGAACTGAATTCAATTCAGTTGTAGCAGCAGTTCATGCCTCCAGTCGACATGATCCTTTCTCCTTCTCAGATCTGAAAGCCTTTGTACTAAGTCATGAAGCTCTTATCAAAAATCAAGAAGAAGCACCAACTGCCTTCTATACTGGTAAAGGTAGCAACAAACCTCGTACATACTATCCTCAGAGCACTCAGACAAGTTCTTCTCCTCAATCATCCTCACCTCAGTATACTGGTGCTTCTCCAAACAGTTCAGGATCTAAATCTCCTTGCCAGATCTGTTTCAGAGGCAATCATACTGCCAAATTCTGTTACAAGAGATACAATCCTGATCCAGAATGGAAATCACCTCCATACCAGAGACTTCCATTCAACCCTACTACTTATGTCCTACAAGCCCCTAGACCTCAAGCTTTCAGTGCTCAGACCAGAACAGAAGCTGGTGATGCTGCTCAGTGGATACTAGACTCATGTGCTAACAACCACATTACCAATGATCTGAATAACCTCAACTCTTTCTTCTCCTATGGTGGTACAGACAAGGTGCAAGTGGGTAATGGTACAGGTCTGGATATCAAACACATTGGTTCTTCTTCTATTTCCTTTTCTAATTCAGAAATCTCTCTTCTCAACATCTTACATGTACCTTCCTTTTCAACTAACCTAATTAGTTTGTCTAGATTGCTTAAGGATAATCCTCACATAAATATTGACTTCTCTTCTTCCTTTTGCAATATCAAGGACAATCTCTCCAAGACAATACTCCTCCAAGTGTCTAGCTTCAATGGTCTGTATTCAGTTCCAGTCAAGTCTTCTTTTCAAGCTCATCTTGGTGTCAGAACTTCTTCTCTCAACTGGCATGCTCGATTTGGGCATCCTTCACTGCCTGTCACTCAAAAAATTCTTTCTGAGTTCTCTTTACCTTGTAATTCAAATAAAATTGGTATTTGTCAAGACTGTGCTATGGCTAAAGCACATCAATTACCTTATTCAGCTTCTCTTTCTTTTTCCAAAGCACCTCTTGAGCTGGTACACTCAGATGTTTGGGGTCCAGCGCCAATTTGTTCATCCTTAGGTTTTAAGTACTATGTAACTTTTGTTGATGACTTTACAAAGTATACATGGATATATTTCATGAGAAATAAGAGTGATGTTCTTTCTATCTTTACTAAATTCAAGCTTCAAGTTGAGAATATGTTAGGAACCAACATCAAAATTCTGAGGACTGACAGTGGTACTGAATACAAACCAGTTGCAAAGATTTTTCCTCAATTAGTGCATCAGATGTCTTGTCCTCACACACCTCAGCAAAATGGTGTAGCTGAGCGCAAGCATCGACACATAATTGAACTTTCATTAGCCATAATGTCATGTGCTTCTATTCCTTCTGTCTACTGGGATGAAGTGTTCTCCAGCACAGTTTATTTGATAAACAGAGTACCCTCAAACAACTCAACACCTTACATCTCTCTATTTCATAAAAATCCTGACTACAATTTTCTTAGAATAATTGGTTGCAAATGCTTCCCAAACATCAGACCTTACAATCAAAATAAACTACAATTAAGATCAACACCATGTGTTTTTATTGGTTATTCTCACAATCAGAAAGGGTACAGGTGCTTAGACCTTCAAAACAATAAAATCATAGTATCTAGAGATGTTTTGTTTGATGAGAATTGTTTTCCATTCAAAGATCAAATCAATTCACTTGATTCTTCTACTTCTTTTGAAAAAGACATTACTTCCCCTCTTCCTCTTCTAACTTCATCTCTACAAGCCTCACCTACTGCAACTGACATAACCACTGTAGCTGGTACATCCACTGCATCTGGTGAACTCATTGCAGAAGGGCAGGCTTCTCCCTCTGATAACTCTTCTCCTTCCATCCTTGGACCAGTACCTACTTCTCTACCTACTTCACCTGTTCACTCACCTACTGAATCTGTCTCTCCACAAACTACTTCATCTCCTTCACCTCCATCTGAACTATTCACTGAAAGAAAGCACACTATGGTCACCCGAACTAGGGATAACTCGAGAAAACCAAAAGTTCTTTCTAATTATGTAGCCTATATGACCAACTTGGACACTGAACCTTCTAATTTCAAACAAGCAAGTACATTACTTGCTTGGAGAGATGCTATGGCAGCTGAAATGGATGCATTGGCAAAAAACCAAACATGGTCTCTTGTGCCAGCACCTTCAGACCAGAAAATCATTGGATGTAGATGGGTTTACAAGATCAAAAGGAGATCAGATGGGACTGTTGAAAGATTCAAAGCAAGGCTTGTGGCCAAAGGCTACAATCAAGAGGAGGGCATTGATTATTTAGACACTTACTGTCCAATAGTCAGACCTACAACAGTTAGAGTTGTTCTTTCACTAGCCTTGTCAAATAACTGGTCAGTGAGACAGCTTGATGTCCAGAATGCCTTTCTCCATGGTGATCTCAAGGAAAGAGTTTATATGCAGCAGCCTCCAGGGTTTCAAGATAAAACAAATCCTGATCATGTGTGCCTTTTACACAAGTCCTTGTATGGGCTCAAACAAGCTCCAAGAGCTTGGTTTGAAAAACTGAGCTCAGCCTTGATTATTTTTGGTTTTAAACCCTCCACTTATGACCCTTCCCTCTTTGTTGCTACCTATAATGGTCATACTACATTACTTCTAGTATATGTCGATGACATTATAGTGACAAGCAGCAACCCTGAGTATCTCTCTCAATGCATTGCACAATTACATTCAAGGTTTGCCATCAAAGATCTTGGAGATCTCAATTATTTCCTTGGCATTGAGGCATATCACTCAACGGAAGGAATGCATCTTACACAGACCAAATATGTTTTAGATTTACTTCACAGGGTTAACATGACTAATGCCAGACCATGTGACACTCCAATGGCTTCTGGCACTCAGTTACACAAAGGGAGACAGTGCACTCTTTGAAGATCCTTTTCTATATCGAAGTACAGTTGGAGCCTTGCAATATGCAACCCTCACACGACCAGATGTCACCTTTGCTGTTAACAAATGTTCTCAGTTCATGCATGAACCCACAATTCAACAATGGGGTGCTGTCAAAAGGATCCTGAGGTACTTGTGTGGTACCCTTGATCATGACCTTTTCATCTCTAGATCATCACCTAGCACAATCAATGCATTCAGTGATGCAGATTGGGCGGGAAGCATTGATGATAGGCACTCAACAACTGGATTTTGTGTCTATCTAGGCAACAACTTGATATCCTGGTCTGCAAAGAAACAACCAACTGTCTCTCGATCAAGCACAGAAGCGGAGTACAGAAGTCTTGCTCAAGCTTGTTGTGAAATTCTCTGGCTACAGTTTCTTTTAAAATAATTGGGGGTCAATACTGATGGACCACCTGTGTTGTGGTGTGACAATGTGGGTGCAACTTTCCTTGCTTCTAATCCCATGTTTCATGCTAGAACGAAACACATCGAGATAGATTACCATTTTGTTCGGGAGAAGGTGGTTGCAAAGCAATTGAATGTGCGCTTCATCTGCTCTAAGGATCAAGTTGGTGATATCATGACAAAACCGTTGCCTGCTCCTCGTTTTGATTTTCTGAAATCCAAGCTCAATGTTGTTTCACATACATTGGCTTGTGAGGGGCGTAATAGAATAATCAAAACATAATTTTCAGTCAAAGATTGACAGCTGTGATTAATTAATTACCTACATAACAGAATTGAGTTATTTAGGCGTTTCGGTTGCGTTTCAGTGAGACAGCTCACTCCGCAGCTTCTCTGTTTTTCGCTTATAAATACTGATGTAACAACTCTTGTAAAGATTAGATTAGGATACAATTCATAATTCAATTTCTCTACCTTTCTTTTATCTCTTCTTCCTCTCTATTTGATTTTAGCAGGTTAAGCAATCTCCGACAGCTGGCATGCCGGGACAGGATTGCTCGCAGAAGGAAGCAACAGATGACAGAACTGATGATGCTGACCTGATCCAGAAACCCATTCCATTACCACCCCACCTATACACTATAGTCCTGCCGTACCTAACCAACTTTATTAATACCCATAATTAATCCCAATAATTAATCTACAGCGAAGTCCCTATTAACACAAAGATTGCCAAGTCTATATCAGGCCACAAAAGACAAACACAGTCATGGACAATGACAAAATCGTTATTGCAAACACTACTTTTCAATCAGGATAATGACAAAACTGTTATACATCTTGTGTTTAGACATTCAGATCCTCACGCTCGTTAAGGACACTATTTCTTAGGTTGAGAAGCACACTTAGGCACTCGAGCATTTCATGCAGCAACCAAACCCTTGGGTTACATATCACCTCCTGCTCTAGATTATCAACAGTTCCAAATCCAACATTTCAATCCAAAATTTGGATCCCAGTTGGCAGTAGCGGTGCATGATGTCCTTTCTCATTGATTGCTGGATCCAGTACCAGAAAGAGAAGTTTCTTTAAGTGTTTCCCAATGAACCAACAACTTACAAAATAGTTCAATTAACATCCAAACGAAGAAAAAAGTAATGCATAAAGAAGGGATTACCAACATCACATCTTACATCTCAATGAAGTTTTAATAAACCAGCAGTTCGATTACATCCATACAAGATATCCAAATTGTTATACTGCTACAGTAACCTTGCCCGGTCGACAACAAGCCTATTTATATGAAAACAGTTTACTAAAATGTTCAACTATACTAAAATTTATTCCAAAACCAATTTACAAAATTACCATTTATACATTAACTGTGCATTGCTTCGGGGCACCTAAAAGATTCCCGGAACTTGCAGTCGAGCTATTACTACGACCACTACCGATGCCAATAATCACATCATCACAGTAAACCCTCATGACATGCCTTCTAGTTCTCCATCCACCCGAGTTAAAAATGGCCCAGGAGAAAAGCCTAACCTGAAAATGCACACCCCCATTATCTTTCCCTTTTTCCGATTGAATACCCTTTGTGACATCATCACTGACATAATGGCCCACCGCCACTAGATGCGCACTGAACTGTGTGGTGTTCTCCTTCGGTTGATAGAGAGGTGAGAGATTGGTGTCAGCTAAAGTTTTACCCCGGTAGTTGATGTCAGTGGAGAGCTCAGAATAAGAGACGCTGAGCTTGCGGTTAGGGTTTTGAACGGTAAAGGTTAGAGAGAGGTCGAGAGACACGGAGGTGGAGGAGCTGAGGTTAAAAGAAGAGACTGAGGCAGCGGAAACGGAGAAGACTGGAAGTCGGGGACGGAGCACAAGCCAGGTGATGAAGGTGGCGATACCCATGGCGAGTAGAAAAATGATCGCGATCATCACAAGGCGGCGCAGAAATGAAGTGTGGCGGGAAGGGTAAGTGTTGTAATTAGAGTTAGGGTTAGGGTTTGGATAAGCAGGGTAAGCTTGAGTCGGGTTCCCATAGTAGTATGGCATGGCTTGGGGAGGTGGCGCTGGGTAAGAGTAGGCGGATCCAGCTAGTGGTCCGGCGGCGGCGGAGGCGGCAGGAAGGACTGGGTAGCCCATAACTGGAGGCTTCCGTTCGTTGTCTGTAGAAGTGCTCATATATGAAAATGATGAGAATCAAGAAACAAAATCAGGGTTTCAATGAAATTGATTGATAAATGGAAGATCAAGGTAACGGATAGCTTCTAAGCGAGGTTTAGAGTAGATGATCGAAGAAGGTTGCTAAAGTTTCAGCCGATCAAGATCAAAGATCCATGGAAGGAAATGACGCAGAACGATAGAGTAAAATCTAGAGAAGAAGAGAGTGTTTTTTAGATATTTTAAGCACCATAGAGGTGTTGTGTCAACCACCTGGAGAAACCGTGTCTTGATGGGCCCCACAAGGATGGAGCCTTCGAACCTAAGATTTTTTGGGATTGAGATCCCTACTTTTCTTCTTTTAAATCTTGACCGTTTAATTATACTAAACGGATCAGATCAATATCAAAAAGAGTCTTCTGCAGTTCATCTTGACGATCGAACCGTCAATTTTTAATCTGACGGTTTATAAATCAATCGTTGGACCCTTTTTTTATAAAATAATAACAGATTCCGACCCCATCTTTTTGGAGCGACTCTGAATTTCTTTACATGTAGTAATTTTTTCATGATTGAACGGTTGAACCTCAAATCTTACAAATACTAGCGAAAGCAGCGCAGCTACGTTCCGTTTTTAAATATTTTCTTTTTGTTTTGTCAAATTATTGCAATCAAAGTAGTATGATATTATTTGTGCTCATGTAATTATAGTTGATTTATTAATAAAATAAGGTTGATATTTCCTATTTAAGTTGGTTTTTTAAATCTAATCTAATATACTCATGGCTAGAGGTGCACAAAATATTCGTGACTCGTTCGTGTTCGGCTCGTGTTCGAATCGCTAACAACTCGTTCGTTAACAGCTCGAGTGTTAACAAGTCGAGTCAGCTCGTTAGTAAACGAGCCGATCTCGAGCTGTGACAAGCTCGACTCGTGTAAGTATCGAGACCTTAACGAGTTAATTTGGACCGTCGAATTGGTTACCGTCATCTCTAAATAAATCTTTACCATAGAGAGTTTTCATGATTTTATAATTTTATTATGTTTTTTTAAACTATTTTGTCATTTTTCTAGCAAACAAGCTACAAATGAGTCAGCTCGAGCGAGCCGAGCTCGAGTTGAGAGTTTCAGCTCGTGACCACTTGTAGT